>PVKN010021943.1:0-15346 GCA_004027915.1 Capromys pilorides
GACCACAAATGAAGACTCTGTTGTGGCCGGGGAAGGTGTTCTGGGGCTTCCACATGTCACGGGTGTGAATTTACCATTGAGAACCACTAGCCTAGCAACAGCGGGTATAAAGTAGGGAAATAAAGTTCTTGCATTCCCAGGCACAGTGGTGCTGGCCGTGAGCAGTGCACAACGAAGGTATGGGTGCTGGGAGTGTGTTCCAGTCAGGGTCTTACTAGAGGAACAGATATTATACAAGGAACAGATAGAACACAAAGTGTGCCAGTCCGAGTCAGATGAGGAAGTGTGCTGAGAGCGTCTTCACACTGCGCACTGGAGGACTCAGTCCCAAGGCTTTTATACTGACTTCAGTGTTCCATCCCTAACCGGCTTCTACTGGTCTTAACTGTTTTCTACTGGCTCCTAACAGCCGTTGTGACTGCAAAGCATGGCAGAATAATGTGCTACCGAAAGCTGAAGGGTCCAAACTAGAGGCTGAAGAATCATGTCTGAAAACGAAGGCAGAAGAATCTGCTATGGAAAGCTGAAGGGTCCTAAGTAGAGACTGACAAATCCATACAGGAAGCAAGGAGATAAATTCCAAACTGAGTTATTCTGGGGCAGGGCCCTCACGGCTCACAGTGTGAAGCAGCCAGGGAATGTGGCCAAATTGATAAAATGTGTCTACCACGGGCTTCCCACCAAGTTGACGCCACGTATCAACTACTGCAATCCACTCCTTGTCAATTTGGCAAATAGACATATTTCTTTAAGTCAGTGTCCAGATACAGAGTTACACATATAATTGCACCAAACATTGTTATAAGTATATTATCCTACATATAAACAGAAATGCACTCACACCTTCAACATTGACATAGATTATTCCATATTATCTTATACTGCAACTGTACACAGAGGTGAAATAGTACAATTATAATCCCCTTTTCTGTAACTGATCACGGGGTGGTAGCTCTCAGTTGGAACTGCCTTCTTCTACTACCCATTCGGTATTCCCTTGGCCCTCAGCAAGTACCTCTGCAGGTCTTTGTTCTTTCCCTGGAGGAGTGACACATGCCTTCAGTCCTGAAGGCTCTGCACTACTTGTCATTGTGCCTGTATTTGGTTATTGCAGCTTCCCACTCACCTTAATAACAGGACATGGCAATGCTAAGAGGAGCCACAAGGCATCTCTTGCACTCAGTGTATATTCTTCCTTTCCTCCATTGTGGTGCAGTAACCCAATTTCCCCTTGATAGTGTGGGTCAATCACCTCTGACAACACTGTGACTCCTTTTTTAGTTTGTTTCCTCAAAGGCATGAGGAGTCCAAGGTGAACAGGGGGAAGTCTTAGCTTCCATTTCAATGGTACCAATGCTGGACTTCCTGATACAGCCTTCCCCTGTCTGGGCCTAGGACTTCTACTCCAGCAGAGCATAATGTTGTGGGGACAGAAAGCAAAAATTTGCTAGTGGGTCACTAGGAGTAATGGTGAGTGGTATCATATCTACTCCCACCCCTTAATTCCTGGACCCATGAATCCTGGCTATGGGAGACATGGTACCATACAGAGGGTGCTGATTCAAAGCATATACAGCCTATTGAAGTACCTTACCCCAGCCCTGCAAACTATTGCCACCTAGCTGACATTGTAACTGCATCTTCAAAAGCCCATTCCATCGTTCTGTCAATCTAGCTGTTTCTGGATGAGGAGGTACATGGCAAGACCAGGGAATTCCATGACCATGAGCCCACTGCCACACCTCTTTGGCTATAAAATGTGTTCCTTGGTCAGAAGCAATACAGTGTGGAATACCCTGGCAGTGGATAACGCATTCTGTAAGTCCACGGATGTTAAGTTTTGGCAGAAGTATTACGTGCAGCTAAAGAAAATCCATCTCCAGAATATGTGTCTGTGCCAGTGAGGACAAAGCACAGTCCCTTCCATGATGGAAGTGGTCCAATAGAGTCAACCAGCCACCAGGCTGCAAGCTGATCACCCTGGGGGATCATCCCATATTGGGGACTCAGTGTTGACTTCTGTAGCTGGCATATTGGGCATTCAGTAGTGGCTGTAGCCAGTTCTGCCTTGGGGCGTGGAAGTCCATGTCGCTGAGCCCATGCATAACCTCTATGCCTGCCACCATGGCCACTGTGTTCATGGGCCCACTGGACAAGAACATGATTGGCTAAGGAAGGAGGTTGACCACTATCCACAGATTGGGTCATCTTATGCACTCAGTTATTAAAGTTGTCTTCTGCTCATGTCAACTTTTGGTGAGCATTCACATGGGAAACACATAGTTTTACATTCTTTGCCCATATAGAGAGATCTATCCCCATAACTCTTCCCCAAATATCCTTGTCACCCATTTTCCAATCATGCTCTTTCCAAATTCCTCACCATCCAGCCAGATCATTGGCTACAGCTCATGTGTCAGTATATAGTCACACATCTGCCCATCTCTTTCTGCAGGAAAAATATACTACTAGGTGCACTGCCTGAAGCTCTGCTCACTGTGATGATTTCCCTTCACCACTGTCTTTAGTGATGTCCCAGAAAAGGGCTGCAATGCAGCAGTTGTCCACTTGCCGGTTGTTATGGTTTATGTCTAGTTGTCCCCCCAAAGCCTCGTGCAATCATGGGGCGGGGACTTCTAGAATTTGAGACATGAGTCCCGATCCACTAGGATTGTGTGTTACAATTGGTTCCTTCCTGGAGCATGACCTGGGCTTGCCTAGGATATGATTGGCTCCTTCCTAGAGCAGGATCAGGGGCCCATCCTGGGGTATGATTGGTTCCACCCTAGGGTACAGTGGGCCCACATCAGAGTGACTGAGCACAAAGAGACTTTTTAAAGAGCTGTTACTCTCTGCTCCGGTTGTTGTTCTGCCGCCATGAACTGGATGCCCTCTGCCCTGTTCCATTCAGCCTTGGGCCAGCCAAATATGGACTGAAACCTCCAGCAACTGTGAGCTAAATAAACCTTTCCTTCCTTCATTTTGAGTGTCGAGTATTTGTCCCAGCAACAAGTAAAAGTAACTAAGACAGAATTTGGTACCGAGAAGTGGGGTCATTGCTGTGACTAACCTGACCATGTGGATCGTCAGTTTTTGGAGATGGCTTATGGGAAGAGATAGGAAAAGACTTCAGCTGGATAAACTTCAGCTGTATAGTAGGGGAGATTCTGGTCAGAGCTCAGACCAGAAGACTGGCTTGAAGCCTGGGTATGAAGAATGGCTTAAGAGCAGAGATTGGAAAAGTTTAGAGAGGTCCTCTGCTTGTGAAGAGCTGGAAAAGCTTCAGCTGCTCTGTAGAGGAGATTCTGGTCAGAACTCAGACCAGAAGACTGACAGAAGGCCTGCCTGCAAAGACCAGGTTGAAGAGGTTTCTGTTGAGAAGGACAGCATTGGTTGTTGGACTCCAGATGATTTGTGCTATGGATTGGCTCAAAGTCTGTCGAAATTTTGCTCGTGCCCAGAGACTTTGCCTAAGACTGAGATTAAGCATGGTGGACTGATTAATCTTTCAAAAGATATTTCAAAGCAGCAAACTATTGGGGCAGTGGCATGGTTGTTATTGGTGGCTTTTAGCCAGATTTATGTCGAGAGTCAAGAGCAAAGAGTCAAGCAGGATGATTTAAAATGTGAGTTTGGCCGAAAAGGAAGCACC
Organism: Capromys pilorides; assembly: GCA_004027915.1. Taxonomy (NCBI): domain Eukaryota; kingdom Metazoa; phylum Chordata; class Mammalia; order Rodentia; family Capromyidae; genus Capromys; species Capromys pilorides. The sequence goes on from PVKN010021943.1 coordinate 3,653, forward strand.
AGGAAAGCTTTGGCTTGCAAAAATGGCACTACAAGGATCTCCATTGCTGGGAAGGAACCAGAGAATCAAAGGATGGCCTGAGGGCATCACAAGAGGCAGCAGCTCTTCACCCTTTGCAGCCCCAGAATTGCAAAAGAGAGAGGCTTTGCCTTGAGAAGAAAGCTGCAGAGACCGAAGTACCAGAATGGCGGCAGCGGTCAAACCAGGTTCCAAAATGGCGCCGGCACGGAGAATTTGTTTCTCGGAATCAGGGTCAGAGTGCTCAGCAATCTCAGCCCTTGACCCTTACAGCCAAGAGAGAAGAAAGCCTGGTTACTGCTCCAGCTGGCAGCAAGCCTTGGCATCATCCACGTGGCATTCGTTTTAGACGCATTCAGAACACAGGAGGTTAAGAAGGCTTCCACCTCGATTTCAGAAGGCCTGGGAGGCCAGGCAACGTGTCCCTGAGAGGGCAGTGTGTGAAGCAGAGAGTGAGAAGCCTATTCAGTGGAAACCCCAGAAGTGTGGAAAAGCCAGGAACGTGGATCATGCAAAGAGGGAGCAAAGCTGGCCTAAAAGAGAAGCTATAGAAACTACTGCCAAGAGTGCCGTAGGGGCGGAGCCGTGTAAGGCCTGTGGAGATCACAACTCAGTGAAGACTGCTTCGGATGTTCCAGTTGGAACTATGGGATTTAATGTTTACTCTGCTGGATTTTGGACTTGTGTTTGTCCCAGTGTTTTGTATTACCCTGCTGTTTGCAACTTTTGGATTGGTAATGTTTATCTTGTACCTTTGAATGTTGGATATGCTTAACTTTTCTTTTATACAGGGGCTCACAGTTGAGAATTTGCATTGGATCCTGGAAACTTGGGACTTGGACTTTTCAGCAATGCTGAAACTGTTGGGACTTTGACAACTCTTCGAGATGGACTCAAATGTCTTTTGTACAAAGGGATGTGCATGAGACTTTGGGGGTCCAGGGGCGGAATGTTATGGTTTGTGTCTAGTTGTCCCCCCAAAGCCTCAAGCAATCATGGGGCGGGGACTTCTAGAGTTTGAGACATGAGTCATGATCCACTAGGATTATGTGTTACAATTGGTTCCTTCCTGGAGCATGACCTGGGCCTGCCTAGGATATGATTGGCTCCTCCCTAGAGCGAGATCAGGGGCCCATCCTGGGGTATGATTGGTTCCACCCTAGGGCACAATGGGCCCATGTCAGAGTGACTGAGCACAAAGAGACTTTTGAAAGAGCTGTTACGCTCTGATCTGGTTGTTGTTCTGCCGCCATGAACTGGATGCCCTCTGTCCTGTTCCACTCAGCCTTGGGCCAGCCAAATATGGACTGAAACCTCCAGCAACTGTGAGCTAAATAAACCTTTCCTTCCTTCATTTTGAGTGTCGGGTATTTCTCCCAGCAACGAGTAAAAGTCACTAAGACACCGGTGATGCCTGCATAGCGTGCAGAGCCATCTGCAATCCAGGCTCTAGTCTTCTCTTCCTCTGATAGCTGATTGTGTGGTACACCCCACAATGCTATGGGTGCATGCTGGAAGACAGTGGGTAACACAGCAGTAGTAGGAGCCATAGGTATCTGGGTGACTTCCTTATGCTATTTACTTGTGCCCTCTGGGCCTACCCTGGCTCTGTCACGAATGTACCACTCCCATTTAATGATGGACTGTTGTTGAGCACGTCCAACCTTATGACTTGATGGATCAGATAATATCCAGGCTATGATAGGCAACTCAGGTCTCATTGTGACATAGCATCCCATAGTTAAGCATTCAATTTCCACTAATGCCCAGTAGCAAGCCAAGAGCTGTTTTTCAAAGGGAGAGTAATTGTCTGCAGAAGATGGCAGAGCCTTGATCCAAAATCCTAAACACCTCTGCTGCAATGCACCTATGGGGGCTTGCCAGAGACTCTAAACAACATCCTTGTCTACTACTGATACTTCAAGTACAATTGGATATGTTGGATCATATGGGCAGAGCAGCCTGAACAGCAGCCTGGACCTGGTGCAAGGCTTTCTCCTGTTCTGGGCCCCACTCAAAATTAGCAGCTTTCCAAGTCACTCTGTAACTGGGCCTTAGTAAGATACCTAAATAAGGAATATGTTGCTGCCAAAATCCAAATAAGCCCACTAGGTGCTGTGCCTTTTTGGTCATGGGCAGAGTCAGATTCACCTAGAAGGAATATTTTACATGCTCCACACCACTGGACTCCTAGAAACGTCACTGAAGTAGAAGGACCTGGAATTTTTGTGGGATTTATTTCCCATCCTCTGGCTCTCAAATGCTGTACTAACAGATCCAAGGTGGTTGCTACCTCCTGCTCCCTATGTCCAATCAGTGTAACATCATCAATGTAGTGGACCAGCGTAATACTTTGAGGAAAAGAAAAGCGATCAAGCTCCCTGTGAACTAAGCTGTGACACAGGGCCACAGAGTTAATATACCCTTGTGGTAAGAGAGTGAAGGTATATTGCTGGCCTTGCCAAGTGAAAGCACACTGCTTCTGGTGGTCCTTATGAATAGGTATGGAGAAGAAGGCATTTGCCAAATCAACAGCTGCGTAGCAACTACCAGGAGAAGTGTAAATCTACTCAAGGAAGGAAAACACATCTGGTACTACAGCTGCAATTGGAGTTACCACCTGGATCAGTTTATGGTAATCTACCATCATTCCCCAAGACCCACCTATCTTCTGCACAGGTCAAAGGGGAGAATTAAATGGAGATGCGGTGGGGGCCACCACCCCTTCATCCTTCAGGTCCTTGATGGTGGCACTAATCTCTGCAATCCCTCCAGGAATGCGATACTGCTTTTGGTTCACTATTTTGCCAGTCCAAAAAAAAAAAACACAAATCTAGTGGCTTCCATTTAGCCTTTCCATTCACAATAGCCCTAACATGACAGGTTAGGGCACCAATGTGAGGATTCTGCCAAGTTCTGAGTATGTCTATCCCAATTATACATTCTGAAACAGGGGAAATGACTGCAGGATAAATTCAAGGACCTATTGGACCCACTGTGAGTCAGACCTTTGCAAAAACTCCATTGATCACCTGCCTTCTATTGTCCCCTACTCTCACTGGAGGGCCACTGTGGTATTTTGGATCCCACGGAATCAGTGTTCTTTCAGAACCAGTGTCCAGTAGTCCCCAAAATGTCTGATTGTTTCCCTTTCTCCAATGTACAGTCTCTTGGGCAAAAGGCCTTAGGCCCCTCTGGGGAAGGATAGGAGAAAGATTGACGATACAAATTCTGGGGACATTAGGATCCTTCTCCAAGGAGTCCTGGCCTCCCCATCAGTAAAGAGGTTCTGGATCTGTAAACTGACTGAAGTCTGGGAACTAGTTGAGGGGCAGGGACTGCTTACTACCATGGTTTGAAGTAGGTCTCTGTTCTTCTATCTCTAAGTGTCTTCATATATGTAAACACAACAATTTTTTTTTTTTTTTTTAGGTTTCCTATCTATTTCACTTTTGGGAACACCGGGGCTAATCGGCCAATGCCATAGGTCTATGCATGGCATATTATTCTGCTTATTGTTCTGCTTCTGCTGTGCAGAGCGATTATTGCTGTCACTTGAACTCTGCTACTTCGGGATCCAATCAAGCCCATGGCCCTTAAATTTCGTCATTGAGTAACTGCTGTCCCCACCGTGAGGTCTGCCATACAGAGAAGAGCAATAGCGTGGCTTCTCAGTGATTCTGGTGCTCCCCTCACTGATCTGTTTCCCAAGGTGTTAGTGAAGAGCATGTTTTCAGGATCTTCCAAACGTAGTGGATTAGGTTTAACAAGACAGATCCACTCCAGCATTCCCATATCCCTAAGCCTCTGAATCCGTTCACCTACAGTAAACTATGGAGTATCAGGCATCTCTAACTCATTCACTTTGAGCCATGTTTTCAGCCACACTTCTGCCAGCCAGCCAAATAGATTATTAACACATTTCTTTACTCCAAGAACCACAACATTAAATTCAGAGTCCCTACTTAGTGAGCACACATCAACAAAATCAGCCTGATCCAGGTGTATGTTTTTTCCACCATTATCTCCCACTCATAAAATCCGTTCCATGCTTGCTCATTAGGCTTCTGTTTATAAGAGGTAGAAAACTCAAGAAGGTCTTTGGGAGAATAACTGGTCTCCTCATGCGTAACCTTATGTACTTCACCGTTAGGTGACTTCTGTGATTGAAGCCCGGTTATGGGCTTAGAGGCAAAAATGTGTGGTGAGGGTGGGTTCAGAGGGGTCCCACCTGTATTCTTTTCATTCCATGCAGGATTGGTTTCTCCAGATATATTAGGAGACACTAACATGGCAGAGGGTGAAGACAGTGATCCCTGTGCCACACTGGGTGGTGACATCTCTTCCCCAGGCACAATAACCTCATTAGCATCTAAAAACTCAACAACCTCAGCCTCCTCAGGATCCTCCCCCACATCTGCATTCCAATTCATGGCATCCCATTCTTTTCCAATCAGTGCCCTCACTTTTGCTTAGATACCCTTTGAGGCTGAGCATTTAATTTACTTTGCAGTTCAGCCAGTCCAATTGTGAGGGACTGCATTTGGGTCTCTGCAACCTCAGGCTTGTGGCTAAAAGAGCGGAGATTATCTTTCAGCACACACTTAGAATCTTTTAAAGTTTTTATCTGATTTTGGAGGTGGGAAATGGTGTATTCAAGCTCCTTATTTTCATTCAAAAGTTTGTCCAATGAGGTTAAGATAAACCAGCCGGCATCATTATATTCCATACTTTGTTAAAGAGATTCAAAATTTTTCTGCGTGGAATCTAAATTCCTGAGATCTCACAAGTGATGAATTAGGATAATCAAATGGATCTATATAGCATGTTAGGTTAAAAACCTCATGCCAAGGAGTATCAATATGCTCCTTAATATTAAGACAGACAATGGTGTCTTTGGGTCTCATCAAATCTCGTAGACAATTCCAGGAACACATAAAGCCATTAAAAAGCTCCACCACTATATTCTGCTTCTCTAACCCCATTCCTGGTACCGTATTCTGTTCTAGTCAGGGTTTTACTAGAGGAACAGATATAATACAAGGAACAGATATAACAAAAAATATCCCAGTCTCAGAGTCAGATGGGGAAGAGTGCTGCGAGCATCTGCCCACTGCCCACTGAAGGATTCAGTCCCAATTGACTGCAATGTTCCATGCCTACCAGTCTCTACTGGTCTCAACTGGTATCTACTGGTTCCTAACAGATGCTGTGACTGAAAAAGAAGGCAGAAGAATCTGCTACGGAAAGCTGAAGTGTCCAAACTAGAGGCTGATGAGTCTATAAAGGAAGCCAGGAGATAAAGTCCAAACTGAGATATTCTGGGCAGGGCCCTCATGGCTCACAGTATGAAACAGCCAGCGAATGTGGTCAAATTGATAAAAAGTGTCTACCACGGGCTTCCAGGTAAGTTGACACAATGTAGCAACCATTACAGAGTGGGATGTGAACACACTGTGTCTGAAGCCTTCCTACCTCACCCGATGCCCTGCCACTCCCTCATCTATATTCCCCTTCCCACTTTTAAAAGGTCTATTTCCATGTTTCCTGTTCTCTCTCTTGTACTTTGCTTTCTAACTTCTTCCTGCTGTGTGCTTTTCCTTTAGGAGAAATCGTGACATATTTGCGCTTGGGGGCCTGATTTATTTCACACACATGCATGGTCTCAGGTCCACCCAATTTCTTAAAATTGACTCAGACATAGCCACCTGATTAGCTACTTAGCATCCATGGATGAACAGCACAGTTGCTTTCTTATTTTGTCGGTACCAGGAAATGGAAATGGGGAACTTGGGATGGCCAGGCAGGTGCTGTGTTGCGGAGCTGTATTCCCAGCCTCAATAGCACTCTTTCTTTATCCAGCCACCTCTCTCAGGCTCTATAGGCCTTCTACATGTTGTGGTGCTGTAACATGGGAATGCACAGATCACTGTGGTGTGATGTCATCAATCCTTCAAGTATGATACTTGGTAGGGCTGGCCGTGTTGACTGGAGGTACAGTTTTAGTCTTTCCAAGAGTCTCCTACTGGTTTGTGCATCTACACTTCGTGGACAGTGGAGAAGGTGTCCCTTCCCCAAAGTCTCACCCAGGATTGTTACTTATGGACCAATCATGGGGTGCTCGTCTTGCTTTCCTTGCATGTACCCGGGCTCTTGCCATGCATTCCAGGCTGGGATTGAACTCACTCTGTAGCCCTGACTGGCCTTAAACTGCTGGCCATCACCCTCTCTATACCTCCTGAGTGCTTCGATGGCAGGTTTTTGCCTCCACGCCCAGCTGCAGCTTGTTGACTTCTTGCTCATGGTAGCCATTCCTCCTGGAGGGAGATGAAACCTCTGTGTTATTTGCAGTGCATTTCTCTAGTTGACAGAGACGCTGAGTGCTTTCCCTGGATGGACTGACCACTCAGGCTTTCTAGATGTAGAACCACAAAAAGCTTAGCAGTTTAAAATCAACTGACATGGCAGCAAGTGACACCGTATTGTTATAATCTAGCATCAGGCAAAGCAGAACCGGAAATCAGGAAAGGGGACACATCCTGGGCAGTGTTCATTTTTCTTCACAAACATGTGTATTGTGTTCCCGGCACAGAGTTATTTCCCTTTTGTAGAGTCATCCATAGCAGTAGCTTTTCTAGCGCTGAATATAATTTTAAACATTAATAATGTTAGCAGAGTGCACCAAGGAGACACACAAACTTCATGGAAATTAACACTTTTCCTTCTAATCAGATTCTCTGGACATTTTAGACATATGTGATGGTCACACTCATCCCAGGGATCTGCCTCTATGCAGGAACTAACGTGTTTGCCTTTTTCCTACTCTGCTCTCCTTCCTTCAGCCTGATGTCCCCTCTTGGTTGCGTACACCTTGGTTCTACTTTTCCATTCTAGCGTCATTGTCCTTTTCCAGCCTTCCCTTTCCCTTGATCTTCCCCTGTTCATGTCCACCCTGGAACACTTACTTTCCCCATCACAGAACCTAGTAATTCATAACACCTACTATGGTCCTCAGTTACACTTTAGGTTTCTCACACCTGCGAAACTAGGTGGTATTTGTGCATGTGGACCTAACTTACATTGCAAAGAGCTCTGGTGTCAAGGTTCATCCCTTTACCTAGAAATGTCTCAAGTGTACCCTTCCCTGTGGCACAGTTGCACTCCAATGTATTACAGAAGAATCCCAGCATATATATCCATTCACCTGCTGATGGGCATTTGGGGAGTTTCCAAGGTTTGCCTATGTCTTAGTTATTCTACTCTCTTTGCTGGAATAAGTACCTGACACCCAAAATGAAGGAAGGAAATGTTTATTTAGCTCACAGTTACTGGAGGATTCAGTCCCAACTCAGCTAGATCCAAGGCAGAGAGGCCCAATGCAGAGGCCAGCAGTTCATGGAGGTGGAACAGCTACAAAATGGTGACAGAGGCAACCAACCAACCAGGTCATCAGAAAACCACAGCAACAGTCTGTCTCTCTGTCTTTCTTTATATTGCATTCAGGCTGTCTGCCTCAGCCTATCTACCTTAGGACATACTCATAATCCCACAAGTACTCAGACCAATAACACCATCAGTACTAAAACACATAATCCCAATGGATCATGACTCAAGTCTCAAACTCTAGAAGTCCCTGCCCCATGATTGCATCAGGCTTTGGGGGGACAACTAGACATAAGCCATAATAGACTATTACACATGGTACTGCTCCAAATATGGGTGTGTGTGTATTCCTGGAGTATGGTGCTCTTAATTCTTCCAGGAGCTTACCAAGAGGGAAATAGCCAGGTGCAATGGGATCTCTAGCAGAGCTGCACAGACGGGCTCTCCTCTCCTAGCTGTTGCAGGAATCTCCCACTGACCTGCACAGCGTTCTACACCATCTACGCACCCCCAACACTGGAGAAGGGTTCCTTTTCCCCTCATCCTGCTAGAATTTGTTATTGGTCGGTTTCTTGGTCATAGCTGTTCTTCCAGGGATGAGCTGGAATCTCAGCATTGGTGCAATTGGCGTTGCACAAATGACCTATGATTCTGAACATCATTTTACGTGTTTCTTTGCCATTTCTATTTCTAAATCAGCCTACTGACTGTTCATTTCAGTTGTTTGTTCTAGGAATGACTCTTTAAATTTGGGGGGTCTGATTTGTTTCAGGAAACAATTTAGTACTAAATTTCCTGGAACACATTGCAATTCACAATGATTACCTTTGAGCAGTGAGGAGAGGAGCTTGTTGTGGTGGCCCTTGGCTTCCAGACATTTCTTAATGTGAACTGCCGCTTGGGAATCCATGGCTGTAGGAACAGTAGCACACCACCGCCCCACTTCCTTCTGTTAGGCGAGGAGTGTAGTGGACTTTTTGTGACAAGCGACAACCTTTTGGCTCCCCATAGAAGCGTGACACCTTTTGTTGGAAAAGCACCATATTATGCTTCGCTTCCTGCCACGCATATCCATACCCTGGAATTGTGCAGTGGTAGGGGCTTTGGGCAGTCACACACCAGCCCTTTGTGTATGCCAGCAAAGTGTGTGAGTGCACATTCCATGCCTTTGAAGGCTGCGTCATTTTATAATTTTCAGCCATGTATGCACCACTGGGCATTTTTATTTCTGCAACCGAGTGTAACACTTGTCCCATATGAAACAAGCAAAAATGGATGAAGTATGCTGCAAAGTTCTATGGATATCTGAATGTTTTCTAAAATGTGCTACAATAAAAGACATGTTGCCATCAACTCTCCTTTCCAGGATTCCCCTGGCTTCCAACATGCCTGCGCAATCTCCCTTACCACAGTCAGCAGATTTCGAGTCTTCTTTCCTGAGTGTCTTGAGCTCTGCCGCTGCAGCGACCTTGATGTCTTGAATGGGTCCTAGGCGTTTCCCTCACAGGATCACTTCCACTTGGGACAGGATCAGAAGCTGCAGTTTCAGCACTAGAGAGTGCTCTGAATGGGCTCACAGCCTGGTGTATTCAGGCATTCATGGCCATTCCACTGGGGGGCGGTTGAGAGCAGTACTCACAGGAATTTTCAAAAGAAAATTTGGGAAACCACTGAGTTATATGTTGTCAAAGTACAGACTCTCCTATGTCCTGAGTCTTCATTGACCTTGAAGGGCTAGGGTCAAAATATTGGCTATCCTTGTAGCCCTTCTTTTTCACTAATTTTTTGATCTGCAAACTTAAGTTGTTAAGCCTCCAGAAGAGAAGCTTAGCGCTTTAGTTACCATTTTGTCTTTGTTGGGACAAATACAGGACACACAAGCTAGGGAAGGAAAGGTTTACCTAGTTCACAGTTACTGGAGGTTTCAAGATGCTGCCCCCACTTTATAGGGTCTGGAGGAGAGGCTGGGGTACTGCAGTGTCCAGGATGATCAGCTGAATACCTGTAAGAGATTGCTGCCTGGGTGAGAAGGGGACGTGTGACAGCATGTGCTGTCAATTTAAAGGTGGGCACCTCTCTTGGCCACACCCCCTCGGGCCCCATCCTGGTCCATTGACCCCACTCGTGGAGCCACACACTACACAGAGCCATGATTTATATGAGGCTATGGGGGGACAATTAGATGCAAACCATAACATTCCGCTCCTGGACCCCCAAAGTCTCACGTACATCCCTTTCTACAGAAGACATTTTAGTCCATCTCTAAGAGTTTCCAAGGTCCCAACAGCTTGAGTTTGCTGAAAATTCCAAATCCCAAGATTCCTCCAAGATCCAAGGCAAACTCTCAACTGTGAGCATCTATAAAAATGAAAAATTACATACTTTAAACATTCCAAGGCATAAGAAAAACATTGCCATTCCAAAAGGTATACACAAGAGGATGCAAGTGACTGCAGACAAAACAAGTCCAAAATCCAGCAGGGCAAACAGTAAGTCCTATAGTTCCATGTGGAACATCCAAAGCAATCTGTGGCAAATTGTGAGCTCTATATAGCTCCACCCTTAGCATTCTTCTGGTTTTTGTAGCTCTCATGGCTTCTCTCTTAGGCTGGCTTTGCTCCCTCTTTGCAGTTTTCCTAAGAGGATCCACATTCCTGGCTTTTCCAGACTTCTGGGTTTTCCAGAGTAGGCTTCTTACTCAAAGCTTCACACACTGCTTTCCCTAGGGCACTCTGCCTGGCCTCCCAGGCCTTCTTCTCAAACCGAGGAGGAAGCCTTCTTAACCTCAGAATTCCTGCATTCTGCATGAACCTGAAATCAATGCCACATGGATGATGCCAAGGTCTGCTGTCAGCTGGAGCAGTAGCCAGGGTTTCTTCTCTCTTGGCTGTAGAGGTCAAAGCACCTTGATTACTGAAATCTCTGACCCAGATACAGAGAAACAAATTCCCTATTCTAGTGCCATTGCTCTATATGGTGTGGCTGCCTCCTCCATTCTGGAACCTGTTGTGGCCTCTGCCTCCATTCTGGAACCTTCTGTGGCATCTGCCTGCATTGTGGAGCACGGGGCTCTGCAGCTTTCTCCTCAAAGCACAGTCCCTCACCCTTGTACTTCTGAGGCTGCAAAGGGCAAGAACCTTTCATGTCCTGTGATGCTCTCAGGACATCTTTTCTATTCTCCTGTTCCTCATGGGCAATGGAGATCTCAGCTCTATATTTTCAGTCTACAGCCTTCCTGCTGCTTTCTTTCTGGCCAAACTCACATTTTAAATCATTCTTCTGGGATCTTTGCTCTTCATTCTTAATATATATTTGACTAAGTGTCCCCAACAATAACCATACCCCTGCTCCAATATTCAACTGCTCTGAAATTTCCTTTGAAAAATTAATGAGCTCTCCATGTTAAACGTCAGTCTCAGAGAAAGTCTCTGGACATGGGCAAAATTCTGACAGACTTGAAGCCAAGCCAACACATCAATGATCTGTAGCCACCAGCAGGGTCGGAGCAGAAAGACGTATAGGAGGCTCAGGAGCAGGCGCCTGGACAGCTGGGGAGGAGAGGGGCGCCCAGGGGTTGGGGACTGGGCTCAGACCCTGTGGTGACCATCTCCACGGAAGGCATGGTGCCAGGGTAGAAAGGTGGGGAGCCAAGGGAGGGAGGGCAGCATGAGGTGTGGGGACAAAGAGGCATGGGTCAGCCGAGGATTGGGTAGGTGCTCTCCACAGGCCCTGTGCCCTATCATGCCTGCCTCAGCCACCCGCCTACCGTGGGTCTCCTCAGGGACAGATATTCCCAAGTGCCTCCCCTTCCCCTGGGTTGATACCCCTTTAACCCCTTCAGGTGGCCAGGTCAGCAGCTCTGAGTTTCAAGCCAAAGGGGTTTGCTTCCTGTTCCATCCCTCCCTCCCTCCTTCCCACCCTCCCTCCTTACTTTCCTCCCTCCTTCACTCCCTCTGCCTCTGTCCCTCCCCAGGAAAGGAAGAACTTATACTCCACTGTCTGTCCCTGGCTCTCCCTCCATTGTGTTGCAGCCTTCCGACAGACCTTAGGTCACCGTGGGATGCTCCCTGCTGGTACCCTCTTGATTAGCTTCAGGGCTCTTGGCCCAGGCCTGCGCGTGGCTGCCCAGTGGGCTTCCTCTGTCTGCACACAGATGGCCTGGACATCCAGTGCCTTTTAAAGCCCTGGAGGGGCCCCGAGAGGCATGTTTTCTGCAGGCCTTGCCTTCTGTCCTTCTTTTGCCCTGCTGAGATGATTCCTTGCTGGGCAGAGTCCTGCTGTGGGTATAGGACG
>PVKN010021944.1:0-15346 GCA_004027915.1 Capromys pilorides
ACGTGTGTGTGTGTGTGTGTGTGTGTGTGTGTGTGTGTGTGTGTTGGACATCATTGTCTCAACTGAAGCCTTCTGTTCTCTGCATGGCAGTAGAGCCCTGGCAGAGGGCGGCCTCTAGAGTGTGTGGCATGGTGAAGTTGTCACACCTAGTTTATCGGAGGGCAGATTGTGTAAGGAGCAATGCCTTGGATGCATGATCTGAAGCCTGCCAAATTGAGGTCAAATCTTCCATTTGGATAAAACGAACAATCAGATTCACAGTTTCAGATCCCAAAACATAAGAGCTACTTTGTCATAAGTGGCTGTAATTTAATTTACTGTGTTCTAAGCACCAGGAGGAGAATTCTACATCTCAAAAATATTGTTGTTTTCCTGGAGAAGTGATTTTGCATATAACTGATAAAGTACATAATGAAAATTGCACTGAACTATTGATAGAAGGGAACTTTAGAGCAGATGCTCAGCTTAATATTGTAGTGGCTGATTACCTATCTTATACGTTATTACTCATTTCATTTTGCCTCTATTATTAGTCTTTTAACCATTTTCTCCACAAAGTATTTAATAAGAATATACAGGTTGGAAGTCAACAGATTAACAGCAATGGTTGCATTTAAAAGTTTGGTAGAAGAGACTGTAACCCTTGAGCAGGATTTGAAATCAAGTCTAAAATCTTCCTCTACCATAATTACTATAAATTATCAATAGGTATTTCCCTAGCCTTTCGGTAAATATAAATAAATAAAGTTTTGTGCCCTGGAGAATACTATCTGGTGCAGTATAATTTTCTGAGAAGCAGCAATGCTCAGAGGTGCAAAAGTTGATAGAAATTTGATTGTTTCAACTTCTTTTTTTCCAGAGATAAAATTTCAAAGGATGAATTGCACTGACATTATATACCACATGCCCAACTGACTGACTGACTGTGCATGCTGCGAGTCTGACAAGTCAAGGGTTTATGTGTCAGTCTAGTTGTACTGAACTCGTTTACCCAACGACTGCCATCTTGAAATGTAAACTTAGAGTGGCACTTGTGCACACGGTGCTTGGTCGGACATCATTCTTTGTTCCTTTCGTGTCTGTTTGTGCTACTTTTGCAACACAGCATGCATGAAAAATACATCTCATCTGCCGTATTGAAACTATAGTCCCATGTACTTAGAAGGCTGAGACAGGAATATTCTTATGCTGTAGATTCATAGTTTTGTGCAAATTTAGACCTAGACTATGAAGAATTCAGAGCCTGGAAAAGGAGATGGGTGTGTCAGCATGGCAGATTTCTTCCTTTTATCTCTGCAGATCTGTTCTCTCCCCTTATCATCACATTATTATTATTATTATTATTATTATCGTCATCATCATCATCATCATCATCATCATCATCATCATCATCATCATTATCGTGTGTGTAGTATAGGGTATAGAGTCTACAGGGTCTCACCATGTAGATTGGACTTGTAGTGATCCTTCAGTTTTCAGCCTCCCAAGCACTGGAATTATAGGCATGCACCACCTTGCCCAGTCTCAATTGTTGTCTCAGTGCACCTCGGGGCAAGGCCAGGTCAGGAGGCCTGAGATTGAACTCTAGTCCCTGTGTCTGCCTAAGCAGGCACTTTAGTCCACTGAGCTATCTGGCCGGCCTCACCGCATTATTTTGCCCATCACAATGATCTGTGTGGGCTCCTGCAGGATTCGTAGTGGGATTTGGCTTTCTACAGACAGACTACTTCACGGTGGGTAAGAGTAGGAAAGTGAGGTCAGGGACTATCTTCTCCCTGTGACTTTCATGGGACTGTGTTTCTCCACTACATTTCATGGCTTCTTCCCAGGCGTCTTCCCTGACGACGCTCTTCTTTCAGCTTCTGGTGAGCAGTTGCCTCAGTTTGAATTTTTAGTTATGGACAGTGTCAGCTCCTCCATGAGGAGCCCTCCATGAGCGTGCTAGACCTTGTGCTCGCCTATCCAGCCCACACGTCTGTTAGTAATGTTTCTGAAGGAAACGCTCCTCAGTGTTCCACATGCAAGGCAGTGCTTTCCTGGTCAGATGCTCCCATGCAGGCTGTGTTGCCTGCTCAACCATCTAGGTTGGGTAAGAAGAAGGCTACACAGTGATTCTCAGGTACAAAGAAGGGGGCTGCCTCTCCTGAATAATGTGGACACCAGGAGTCACCTGGTACCTGTGGTTGGAGCTGAGTGTAAGTGGAGGAAAGGGTAGCAGAGGTGCACATGCAGGTGTGGAGGGTGTAAGTGTTTTGTCTACAGGCCTCGCTTACACAAACAGAGGACTCAATATATTTGCTTGCAACGTGAGTAAATACACCGAAATAATGTTGAAAAAGGTCATATTGTGAAGGGCTTTGAATCATAAGGAATTTGTACTTTATAGCTAAGGTGTTGAAGAAGTAGAAGATTTTAAATCACGTTTTGATGCATTTTAGTAAGTCAATTGTGTGCTTTCTTTGGCTTTTCATTATACCTATTATCTGTGTCACCAAACGAGCCCTATGTGCTTGTATTCTCCTGGCAGGCAAGGTAGAGTGACTCATAGATTGCTGGCATTCAGCACGAACCTGCTGCATGAGCCCAGGCATAGATTATGGGGTCACAGCAGCCATAGTATTTTCATTCTATGTGAACCATTTTTGTAGGATTGCTAAAGTTAAATTATGCTGATTTTATCCCATCCACTGTGACAACTAAAGGCTGAAGCCCAGTGTCCCTGGTGGGTTCAATATGCTGATAACTGAAATATCATTTGTCCACTTATTGATCTACAAAAGACTTTAACTTGGCAGATTATTGACTGTAGCTATGAGATTCTCTTGCTCTTTGCTAGGCAAATGTTTGTTCCTCCTGTAAATATTTATTGCTGTAATCAGTAGCTTTATGGGGTCACTAGTGTACGTACTGTCCTTAAGTATCAAAATGATCACTCTCATCAGAAACTGCTCTCAGTATTTTCACTAATCTTTAATTTAAATGTCTAAGAGGGACAAACTGCTCAATTTCTTGATTGCTGTGAAGTAGTTTAATGTTAAGTGTATTTGCTTAGGCCTGCTAGGGAAGATATTTTAAATAAGGGAAATGTAATTTTTTTAAAAAACCCATGTATTTTTTCTTTCTGTTCTGTGTCCACCTGCCATGAGAAATTGCAGACTACATACTGCCTTCCCCCAACATACAAATCAAAATCTAATCTCTACCGTGATGCTGATTACAGACGGGACCTTCAGGAGGTCCTGCCTCATGGAAGGTGGCGTCTTCGTGAGTGGATTAGGAGACTTGCAAGAAGCCAGAAAGCGAGCTCTACTCTCCTGGTGTCGTGTGAGGATAGCAAGTTGTCGCTGGTTTGTAACATGTGTAAGAGCTCTTCCCTGAGATCAACCATGCTGGGATCCTGACCCAAGTGTGCCATCCTGTGAAATATACACTTCTGTTTTTGGTAACTCCCCCAGTCTATAGGGCTTTGTTACGGCAGTCTGAATTGATAGGCAGTAAATGACCAAGTTGCTATTTGTAAGAATATATTTACCTCGAGTAGGAGTATAAAGTTATTTCTTCATGTGAGCCCTTCTTTTCATTAACTACTAGCTACGTGCATTGGCTGACTTGTTAGAAGTGTTATCAGGACTCCTAGAGCACATGGTAGCAGCGGCATCCACTGTCCAGGCTCCACTTACTAAGTGGGTATGACCGTTACCTCACTCTCGGAGGTGCAGATTATTAGATTCGCACTTCCAGTTTTCTTCTAAGTAGTTTCTGTGCCTTATGGGAGATGCCTCACTCTGAAGTGCCTGGAAAGTCACATCCTCTCCAAATGTGGAAGGGCCACCCACTGACTCCACATGTAGGAACAACAGTCCAGGTTTCTCACCTGAGTGAGGGGGCCAGTCTTGGTTGTGCTGTGTTCCAGGGCTGCCGAAGATTCAATGCAGACTCTTCATGGAGCTTCTCTAGGATGGCTCTGCCTGCTATTCTGTCCTGTTTTCCTTACTCCCCTATGGATTTCTTCTGAGGGACCTGTTCAGTAAAGCTGTTTCAAGAATCCCTATTTCAGGCTCCGCCTCAAAGCAACCCTATTTAAAAGACATAGAAAAAGGAAAATGCAGATTATTTTCAAAGCATGCATAATCTAAGAGCAGACCAAACTGATAAAAAAAATTTAAGCTGGGACTTACGGCGATTTAAAGGACATGCACGGAAAGTGTTCTGGGAGCCGTAAGAAGAAATTCTTCTCTTACATCGTGGAAGACACAGAAAATCTTTAACAAGATAACCTGAGGTTTATTTGAGGCTTGCAGTAGGGTGTTTTTTCTAGGGTGAAATGAAAGGTCATAACCGGGCCATCTGATGGGATGTCTAGGAAGTTAGGAAAAGGTGTTTGCTCTTCACAGGATGGTCAAGGAAATCTACTGAGAATACGTAAACATTAAAGCAACTCTATTGGAAATTCACTTTGAAAGATTCTCTTACTGTGTAGAATAAATGGTGTTGGAATAGATGTTGGAGGCATCAGTAAGGAAGCTAATATAAATGAGGAAAAGTTCAAAAGGGATGAAAAACCAGAGCTAATTTGGAAGCTCAGTTCATGGGACAGTTGGACACAGAGAGTGAGAGGAAGACACAAGAGAGCGAGCATGGGAGGGAGAGGAGGAGGCTCAGAGCTTGGAGTCTGTCTGAACGGTGACCCCTTCCTGCATTCCCAGAAGTGGAATCATTGCTGCGTGGGCTGTGTACATTGCAAATGCTTCTATCAATGCAGACACTGGGTTTCATCCCTTTTAAAAGCCTGTGCCAATTTACTGGGGATATCGGTATTTCACTGATATTTTCATTCATTCTCAAATTATGTGTGTGGTGAATGTATCACCTACTTTTGCACCTACATGTGTCATGGCTGAGTGTCCATTCTCTGATGGTTTCACTGCTTCTTGAGTTTGGAGTACTTGCTGGCGCTGTGTTCGTAGGCCCTTGACGATTTATGATAGTTGCACTCTATATGCAAGGTTTTCTGACCAAAAGCCAGGAAAAATGTGAAGCAAAATGGAAGTTTCTAGGAAACCCAAGACACAGTGGATTATGGTGCTGGCAAGATGCGCATGCCCAGCAAGTCCCTTGGTGAGCATTGTGGGTAAATTTTGGGTCAGGAGATCTGGGTCTGAATGCTGTTTCTTCTGGCTGCCCTTAGACAATTCGCTGGTGCTCTGAGGACACAGTTCTCAATTCTGGATCACAGCTATTCTTTTTTCAAAGAGTGTTTCTGAGGGACAATTGAGGTAATGTGAATAATTTCCTGTATGTGTCCAAAAAGAATCTTATTAAATTTATTCCTTACCTCCCCAAGAGCAAAAACTATTTTTCATAGTTTGTTTTGCCAGCGTCTTTTCTGGTACATAACGGCTGTTCAAAAGTGCTCGTCCTGTGTGTGGAAGAGGACTGATGTTTTTCTTGCGTGGTGTAAATGACAGCCTGTATACTTTGCTTGCTTTTATTCTTTCTGAAATAAGAAACAGGAAGGAGGGATATTTGGGAAGATTTTTGATATTAAAATCTATTTCCTCTACCTATTCTGATTTCCACTGATGACTTATATATTTAATTTAGGCTAGATGAGGCCAATTTTCCTCTATTTACACAACAGTATATTATTTCTGATACGTCTTTGGAAGCTGGAACTATTGTTTAAACAACCTTTTCCCATGAAGGCAGCCACAGCTGGCTGAGCACATGGAAAACTCGGGCTGCATCTTTTATTTTAACTGTTTAGTATTTCCCTGAAAAGATAGGAAGATGAAAAGCTACCTATTGTTAGGGTGTTTTCCGTTTGAACAGCTCGTTCAAATGCGTAAGGCCTCTCTCCATCTCTGTGTTTATCTGTTTCTTCATGTTTCTCTGTGTCTCTCTCTCTCACACTCCTGTCTGTCTGTCTGTCTGTTGGTCTATCCATAGTTTCCCCCCCCCGACATAGATGTATGTTTGTGTTTATGACTGTGCTCCCCGATTTCCTTTTTTTTTTTGGTGGTAGTGGTACCAAGAATTGAACTCAGGACCTTATGCTTGCCAGGCAAGCACTTATTCCGCTGAGCTATCTCCCCAACACCCCCAAATTTCCTTTTTAATCCTTCAGGAATAGAATTTTGATGCTAGATAACATTTTCCTGCATTCTGCACTATGCTTGCCTTATGTTTTGGTTGAGGCTAGTTTTTAAAAGAATCATTTCATAGTTATAGAGACTCTTAACTTCATCGCTATTGTGTTTCAGGTAGACTAGTTAAGTATCACAGTTATTC
The DNA here is from genome assembly GCA_004027915.1 of Capromys pilorides. NCBI lineage: Eukaryota > Metazoa > Chordata > Mammalia > Rodentia > Capromyidae > Capromys > Capromys pilorides. Next base: position 6,292 of record PVKN010021944.1, read on the forward strand.
TCGCTTTATAAGTGAGACCTGTGGAGTGTAGGCTTGGAGCAAGCTGCTACACAAGTCCATCTGTGAACTCTCCTTTCTACCTTCAACTGGGGACTTTGCAAAAGGCCTGAGAGTATTTATGTGCCACCTCCCTGAGCTTCTGCAATTCCCTGAGGCGAGCTGAGGTGGGAGTGTACTTGTCTCTCCTTCAGCCGGGACTTACGAGCCCATGAAAGCACTGACCAGACCCTGACATCATGGAACAGCGTCGGGGTTGAGTTCCTACAATGGATATTGTAGCTAAGATTCGCAGCAAATGCGCGGTAACCAAGAGGTTCTCCACCATTCCTGAGCTTGCACTGCACTTTCCAGACTGATGAATTTGCAAGTGCCATGGCTTCCCCGAGCCACCGATGCCCCTACTCTCCTGTTCTCGCAGTGTAGCTCTGACCTTAGGCCCTGATTCAAGCAATTCCCAGTCCTGGCACCTGGACTTTCCATTTGGCTCTGAGATGCCTTAGCACTTTCGTACCCATTTTGCGTGACGATTCCCTGTGTGCCTTGCGTGAAGGCTGATGTTTCTGCGTGTTTTCCACACCGATCAGTTGCTAAGTCCTGAGCAGTTCTGCATGCTGCACAGCACTCGCCCAAGCATATAAACCTCAGGCAGGGGTCTGACATATGTTGTCATAGGGGAAGCGAAATCATCCACCTGTGTGGAATAGAGTGATTTAAGCCTAAGCAAACTGAGAGAAAAATAATCATATTTTCTTTTTTTTTTTTTTTGCATTTTAGGGTCTACAGGGTGTTCAGGGTCTCACTATTAGATCAGACTCATATTGATCTGCCTATTTATAGCCTCTCAAGAGATGAGATTACAGGCAGGCGCCATCACACCCAGTTTCAATTGCCATCCCAGCATGCTCTGAGGGCTGGGATGGGCCTGGAGTGGCAGGTCTGGAGATGGAACACCCTGTGCCTTCTTGCAGGTGCTTTAATTCGCTGAGCTATTTGGCTGGCCCTCATATTTTATTTTCTAAACGTTTTGCTCTCCCCCATTTATTATATTTGTTTTAATAAATATAGCTCACATAGATACTTTGCCATTCTATTTTTAAACATACCACAATGTCTGAGGATTGACTAGACTGTCAGGAATGGACCCATTACTAGTGATTGAGCCAAAAAATATTCTTGGTTTGCTCAACTCTAAATGAGATCGAAAGCCCAGTCTTGATGCCAGCGATACACTCCCGGAGCAGGGTTTATTGAGCTCCGCGGAGCTGCCAGCTGCCCTGCTGCAGGAACTGGAGACCAGCAGAGAGCTGGTTTTTCTTGGAAATCATCAGAGAAATGGTCTGACTTTTGTCCACAGGCATCAGTTTTGTGTTACTTTTTCATCTCAAAAAATTATCACTTAAATTGAGAGTAGCTTTTTCGAAACTAAAACTCAAATGCAATTATGCCATTCTAGTAGATGTTTGCTAATTGAGATAGGAAAGTGATTGGGGGGTGTGTTGTCACTGAGGGTTGAACCTAAGGCTTCCATCAGCTAGATGGACACCCTGCCACTGAGCTATACCCCCAGCCTTTTTTATTATTTATTCTGAGAAACAGAATCTTACTAAGTTACCCAGGCTGGCCTCAAACTCGCAATCTTCCTGCCACAGACTCCTGAGTAGCTGTGATTACAGACCAGTGCTATGGTATTCTGAGGAAAAAAAATCACTCTTCACAAAATCAGTGGAACCAGAAATTAAGTGATGTCAATGGCTAGGGGGTACATGGCTGCATATCCAGCTCTTGAGGAGGGTGGCAGCTTTGAGGCCAGCCACAGCAACTTTGCAAGGCCCTATCTCCAAATGCATGGCTCTCACATCTGGCTTCACTGGTTAGCTTCCGTGGTTACCTATTTGAGCCTGTCTTTTCCCACCCCCTAGGGCTGCTGGGCTTGGTTTTCGCATATTTCACCCCAAGGTCTGCAGGCGTGTCCCCAGTCCCACTGTGCTGCCATACACCTTCCTCTTCTCTTACTCTGAAGTCTCTAGCTCCTCTATGTCTGATAGCCCCGATATTCCACTTAGCTTGACCTCACAGGCAGATTGTAGCTGAGTGGGAACCAATGGCAGTTTCAGAGTGTTTCCTTTTTTTGTGGAATTCTTCCAACATTTATAAAGCATGCCTTAGTTCTATCAGCTGTTTGTTTTCAGCACAGTAGTATAGTCCTAACTCCACAATCCCTACTCAAAACTAATGTCTCTCTGAACATAAACTTACTATCCCTGCATAGTTAAGGCATAGGCAATGCTATCTTAATCTGTCCTAAAGTATAGGCCTTACAGGGGCTACTTCACAGTCATCGTGGCACAATTAACTTTGTGTCTTTCATGATCTTTCATGCTCCTGGAAAGCCAGAGCAGTTGATAATCAGTTGGTGTCAGAAAGGTGAGGAAGTCTTCTTTCTCTAAAATTGAGAATGAGAAAAGCATGTTGGTAGTGGGGAGAGATCCTTCCATTTATTTCCTTAGATTCTGGGAGGGGGACTTCAAGATGCATAGGGCCATCAAGTTTGCTCTGGGAAGGCACAAGAAGGGAACTGACTAGGTTTCTACTTAGAGGAAGGACAGACAAGACAACCAGGGAAGGGGCAGTGGGTTTTTTCTTTCAGAACTTTGCACATGCTCCACCAGTGACATCTGTGATGTGTGTTGGCATTTTGACATTCTGGGAGACATTCTTAGGATTTTATATTCTTCTTACTGTTTGACTCAGAGAAAATAAGATTATCATGTATAAAATTAGGAAGAGATTTCATGTGAATATTTAATATTAAAATAGTGCACATTTCCCTTCATGTTCCCAATTTATTTTTCTCCTGAAAGCATTGTCACTTAGACCTACCCTCAGGTTCATGTGTACGGGTATACCGAGGCAGACGTATTTTTAAATGAAAGTGGGAAATCAACTGGAAACCACTCCAGCAATGGAAAAATTTGGTTTTCTTAAGCCACTCATGATAAATTCACTTTCTGGTTTCTGTGTTTATGTGAAAGAAAGAAACAGAAAGATATTGTTTTGACTAGTGTTGGTGAACCGAGGAAAGCTGTCTTCTTTCTGAGCTGTTTGCTTTTCTCCTGTAAAGCATACAGAGATGTGTTCCTTCAGTGGTTTAAGAGTGTGCAGACAAGCATTGACCTTACACTGGTTACTGAATTGCCAGCCTTCCGTAGCTTGCATTGTCATCCATGTCACAGGCATTTATGGGACTACGTGGGCTTGAATCCAGGGAACAGATAAATGTTTAGAATAAAAATTCACAAGTTTAGTGAAAGCATTCATGTTTCCACCTGGTGACAGTAAAAGGATATATATGTGTAGAAATTGTTTATCCATGAAGACATTTTTACATTCTAGCTACAAAGGCAGCACTCATTGCCCAATTTATTTCTTGTGGCAGTTATTAACACAATTTGTAATAACTTAGAACTATTCCTAGTAGATGAAAAAATAGCATGAGTTTAATGTTTCCTCATGTCTTATTTCTCGGAATGTTATTCATGCTACATTTTGCCATTTTCCCAAGAATAGTTAATTATCTCAAGGAGCAGATTGACATTAATGAGGCCTAGAAGTAAAAAACAAATTAGCATACAAAACTTTGGACTTGTGTTATTTCATTCTTTCTCTGTGTTTCCTAGAGGAACTGAAGAGCTTCCTAAAAGCAATCCCCATTGCCTAAAGATTCTCCCTGGAATATTCAGGTGAAATTTGCACTGAACTTGAAAGTACTTGAAGTGATTATTCATACCTATTACTGTTTTAGACTTAATTGCTGTGTGTGGTAGAGGTAGGCCCTAGCATTCTTAATTCATACTTAGTTTTTGAATCATGTTTGAAAATCTCTTCTCTAGACCATTTTATGCACCATGCAATAATTTTTTCTCAATATAAGTGGATGATTGCACATAACTGTTAAGTACTGAGGTTTTTGAAAAAAAGATGACTGGATTATTTTATGTAGAGTAACCACTCACTTGGAATTACTCACTGCCTAACCAGATGTTTGAAGGGATTTACAATATATTAAACAACTATGTTTAGTGAGGCCACTGTTGTAATTACACTGAAACTAATGCAGGAATTTGAAAAAAATATTTCCATAAGGATAATAAAATTTATTTTTAAAAGGATTTAAAATATGCCTTTGGTTGCTGTGGACACCACATTTTTGTGAAGAGAGAGAGAGAGTGTGTGTGTGTGTGTGTGTGTGTGACAGAAAGAGGAGACGACAACATTTTAAAAAATGGAAAGAAAGAATAAGTCATAGAAGAGGGAGACGCTCTCGTGTGATTTGTAGGAACACTTTTAGCATTTTGAAGATTTGTTTGTGTTCTGTAAAGACAAGAGGTCATTCTGGAGGTCTCTGATGCTCATGTAGGGTAGGATTTCTTATTCTTATAAAATGTAATATTTGTACTTCTCTTCATAATATGATACTATAGTTACTTTTTTTTTTTTTGATACTAAACTCAGGAAACAATGAACTACATACCTGGCCCTCTTATTTAATCTGGAGACAAAGTTTATTTCACCAAGTTAGCTTGGCTGGCCTTCAACTTTAGTCCTCCTGCCTCAGCCTCCCGAGTTCCTGGCTTGCTAGGCATGCGTCACCATATAGGGTATTATAGCTTCTATTTCAAGTGTCTAGTTAGAGTATCATGTTCAGATAGGGGTGCTTTGGGCAGGAGACTGGATCATGCAAGTGCTGCACTTACTTGTAGGTTAATCCACCAATGAGTTTCTTCCTAAATGTGCTTCTGAGGGGGAGGCCGCAGCGGGGAGGGCGTGGCCGCAGCGGGGAGGGCGTGGCGCTGTGGCTTCCCTGTGAAAGGCGGCTCTCTTGCCCCAGCTCCGTGCTTTCCTTGCTGCTTCATGGATGCTTTAGTTTGGACAGCGTTCCTCCCCAGGCCCCTTTTCCGCGCTGCTTCTGCTTCATGGTGAGCTGACCACTAACGGAGCCCTCTGAAACCGTGAGCCGAGGTAAATCTCTTTTCCTTTCAATTGAAGGTGTCAGGCAGCTTTATTCCAGCAATGGGGAAATTGATGAATATATCTGTTCAAAAATTTTGCAATTAAGTTAAAAATTTAGAAGATTCAAAACACCTAGAATTGCTTGTGTTGAAAGAATAGAATTCTAGTCCTAGAACCATCACATCAAAGTTTTTTTTGTAAGACTCAAGACATATGACATTGATTTCTTGATAGTCCCATTAAAAAGCCTCCATATGGACTAAGCAGCATACCAAAAAAATTTAACTATATTTTATAACTGCTATGAGTTTTGTTCCTCTTGATATTTGTTTCATGATATGTCAGCATTATGAAGAATATCTCGTTTGTGGCCCCCAGAGAATGAGGTTAACAGTGTGTGTTCGCGTCAATGTTATGGATGTAAATCCTGATATTCTGTTGTGTCACACACAGCTCTTCACAGAAAGTGACCTAGCAGAGCACAGCTTTATGTCACAGTCACTTTAGACATTTGCCATAGGCTGGTGGGATCGTCAGTATTGTTACAGAGAAGCCCATAGAGATTCCAACTTGAAAAATGTGTCCACGTCACTGCTGAAGAGAAAATGAAAACTTACCACTAAGGGAGATCACAAGACCACAACCAACTGCAAAAGGCACCAAGCAGAGAACCCTACATGTACCTGGAAAGACCAGAGTAATTAGTAACTATCTCATATTGGTCTGACCCACCACACATAACTAGAGAGGTCCCATGGGGGAAAATGTGAGCATAAATACATAATTGTTTTCAGGAAAGAAGTTCCTCAGTGGACTAAAGCGCCTGCTTAGGCAGAGCGCAGCGGCTGGGGTTCAAGTCCTGCCGGCCCCACCCATGGGATGTGCTGAGACTGTGATGGAGACTGGGCGTGGTGGGGTACACCTACAATCCTAGTGCTTGGGAGGCTGAAAACAGGAGAATCACTACGAGACCAATCTGTGTAGTGAGACCCTGTAGACCCTTTCCTAACTACAGAAAGAAAAAAATAAGCTCCAAGCACATTTTTATCATGTGTAAAGAATACAGAAATGTAGATTTTAATAACTTTTGATACTTGAAAAATAGTCTTTGGTAGTTGGATGAGAAGTTACAAGTGCCCACACAACTACTATGTGTAAGTTATAGCTCTCAATTTTTTTTTTTTCTTAAATAGATCATATATATCTTTTTCCTAGGAGGAGCAAAAACAGGTATGGAAATATAAAGGGTGGAAGAACATAGTTTTATAGGAAGACTTTCTGGAACAGACTAAGTCACTGTCTCGAGGCACTCTCAGGGATAAGTGCCGGGGACTCGGGGCTGCAAAAGATGATGGAAATTTCCTTCTCTGATTTTTACTTTGATCAAAAAGAGATAAAGTGCATTATGTGTGAAACACTCATTTATCAAAATTCCCCCTCTTCCTCTCGTTTAGGGCTCTTATCCTTCCCTCTTTTCTCCTTCCTTCTCTTACATTAATATAACAAAAACGTGTTAGTAGATCATTCTAATTCTGTCTATGAATTGATAATCCTGTTATGTATGGAAATTACTTTCTTGTGGATCTGACTGTGATAAATGTATGTAGAGAGAAAAAAAGAGAACAAAAAGTCACATTACTTTTAAATAAGGTATTCAGAGAAAGTTTGTCAGAACATGTATCGTTTGTGGTAGGAGAATGTATTAAAAGAAGAAACCTTGAAACCTGATGGGAAAGCCAGAGCGAGTGCTCGGGGCTAAGCCCTGGGAGGAAATCTGCGTCACCATATTCTACAGTGCTGGTCTTTCAGAGATGAAAGGGGGTGGCATAGGATGCGGCCCTTGGTAATTGCTGGCTGAATATTTGAGGGATGAGTGAATGAAGAAATGAATGAATGTAAAGTTATTACTGGGAAGTTCACAGTGATGTAGAAGGTGGAGCTTTGCATGCAAATTGCTTTACTCAAAAGAAGAGTCAGCAATGCACTTCATGCACCGCAGTCTTTGGGGCCTTGATATAAATGAATTTTTTTTTTTACAATTTTAAGAACAACACCACAGACTTGTTCTCATTATAAATAGAAAATCAAGAGATATGTCATCGAGAGATATGACACAGGTCTCATTGCTGGGACAAATACCCAACACTCAAAATGAAGGAGGGAAAGGTTTCTTTAGCTCACGGTTACTGGATGTTTCAGTTCATACTCATCTGGCTCCAAGGCTGACTGGCACATGGCAGAGAGCAGCAGTTCATGGTGGTAGCAAAGAGCAGAGAGCACAGAGGACAAGTAGCAGCCACAGTGACAACCAAGAGCAAGTCTGTCTCTTTTAAGTTGCATTTAGGTTTCTGTCCTAGGCTGGGTATAGCACTCACACCCATCATCCCAGCAGCACTCACACCCATCATCCCAGCAGCACTCACACCCATCATCCCAGCAGCACTCACACCCATAATCCCAGCAGCACTCACACCCATAATCCCTGCAACACTCACACCCATAATCCCATCAGCACTCACACCCATAATCCCAGCAGCACTCACACCCATAATCCCAGAAGCACTCACACCCAGAATCCCAGGAGCACTCATACCCATATCCCAGTGGATCATGAGTTTTCACAAACTCTAAATAAAAGTCTACCCCATGACTGCATGAGGCTTTGCGGGGACACCTAGACACAAACCATAAGACCATGGTATAATGACGATGCAACTGGACACTGGAACCAGATCACACATATTGCAGCAATAGCTTTCCCGCTGGCTTTATAGCTTTAAGCAAGTTACATGGCTTTTCTGATGGAGTTTTCTCACCGGTGAAACATGTATATAACCACTTCAAGAGGGTGGTGTGGAGTGTGCATGAATATTCTTAGAATAGCACCTGGCAATAGATATGATCGCTTTCACTATCATCATCACTTTCAAAATTCTAGAGTAACTGAGGGCAGCTATTTGAAAATACCACACACACACACACACATACACACACACACACACACACACACACGTCAGATGAAAGTGGCTTAAATCATTATTTGCATGCAAAAATAAAATTTCAAAATGAGTGAAAGAATATATTCAGATGGTGTATCTCAGCATTATTTTACAGGAGGTTTGTTGTGGAAGTATACATCCGATAGAAAGGCGTCTCTGTTGAATATTGCATTACTACTGTAAGGTTTCCTCTTACTCCTAAAGTGTTTCTAGGCTTCTACCTTGTAGACATGAAGAGAAAATCATTCTCATTTTCTGTCTTATTAGACAAAAAATAAATTCAGGTCACTTTAACTTTGGTCATTAAGGAAACAACAAGAAAAGCAACATCCTGTACAGATGGTCAAGTTGAAGAGATAGTAGGTGACAGTTGAGTGTGACATCCACCGAAAATACTTGCTCTAATTGTGTAGACTACCGTGTCAGTGTGTGCCTACATTTATGTGCAGTTCTGTTGTGCAATCTGTTACTGAAACACAGATGTGATACTTCATTTTACAAGCATTAAAATCTAGAACTGGAAATATCCTCTGAGTTTACATGAAAGGGAAGAATGGCTCATTTGTTTTACACATGTGGAATTATGTCTTCACAGTGTCTGAATCAACTTTTTTTGCCTTAGAGTGATTTATGCTAAGAGCACATTGCCTGGTGAAGCTGAGATTTTTTCCTAGCTTAACTCCTGGGGAAGCGTAGGCTTATTTGGTTGTTGGAGTGACCAATATGCTCTTGAGTTGTGCTTTTTGAATTTAATGTGATGATTAATTTAAAACTACATGATGCTGATGACAGAAGAAACCTCAATTGAAATGTGCCAACCAGAAGAATTATCCACATAGTAAACAAATACTTAAAATTAAAATTTCATGTTTGTTCATTTAAAGTTCAGTGTGGAAAAACACACACAAAAAAAGAATGAGTGTAACTCTTTTATCACCATTTCTTTCTAAATAGTAAGTGTGCAGGTAGATAATGATGAAACAGGAGAGAGCTGGAGGTGAATGAAAATCGTCACGATGATGTTGGCCTACTGGAATTTTAATGTA
>PVKN010021945.1:0-15329 GCA_004027915.1 Capromys pilorides
AGAGCTACTTTTGAATATTAGTTGTGTGAATTAAATTCCAGGACTAAGGCAATCCTCAGCCTCTGCTATCTCTGGTGGCCATAGTATATCAAAGGAAGAAGTAGCTCCGCTTGCTGGGACTGGCCCACTGGAGAAGTAGTTGTGGACGTCCACTGTCAGTGTTGATGGCAAATGGTGCTAAAACATGGGAGCTTAGAAGCCAGCCAGATCCACATCTACATTTTGCCTCGCTGCTTGCTGTCATGAGACCTCATTTAAGTATCATTCAACCCTCGGATTTCTGTTCTAGGAAAAGAGATATACTAAACTATAACTTGCAAATAGTTATGGAAATTAAAAGAGATGTGAAAATAACTGTTACATTTGCAGATATATGGAGAACTTAACAAATTTTAGTTGTTTTTATATTCGCTAGAACTCTGCTCACATGGTCCCCCTTCCTTAGCAATGCATGAAAGAAGGTTACTGATTCCTAAATTCTGTTTAACTGTTACCATGAGTCCGTAAGACATAGAAACTACAACTAGATTAAGGAATACATCTGTCTGTCTGTCTGTCTGTACCAATATTCTGAACCAAACAGGAAGCACTGCATTGTTTCCATCCTAGGGCATTTTCAGATGGCTCCTCGCATGACACTGCTCTTTTTTTGTTGTTGTGGTGGTGGTGTTGTATCAGTCATAGTGAGTGTGATCCAATCTGGCAAGGGCTCAGTATTTTTGTCTTGCTTGTCTTCAAAAACTATAGACAGCTAAGCAAGCAAATGACCTTGTGTGAACAGAGTATTCTAGTGGATGGGGAGCCAGGAATTGTAACTACTGAGACAAAAAGTCTCATCCTTGTTTTTCTCCATCATTTCTTGGCCAGATAATCTCCTCAGAGATAAATGGTCTCTGTTGCCCTGGAGCTTGCTGAATCTTTCACTCAACTGCCATTGATTACTTCCACAAGTCCTATTCATTTGAAACTTTCTATTGATCTGTTTACAGAATTCACTTCAGGACTTACTTTGTGACAGGGATGCTTTCAACAAGGAATTCCTTTGAGTCTCATTTATACTTGTGTTGTGGCTGGCAAGGCCATTTATATGTTCACGTAGATTGTCCCAGATGCTCTCTCTTTAAATTTTGTGTAACAGCTATAACTCAGTGTCTCAAAGATCCATTCAGTGAATCACCAATTCACCATATATTTTTCTACTGACTCCTATGTGCTAGGTACCTTGATGAATATTAGAGATGCTTCAGGTCATTCTAATGGGCCAAATTAGTTTTAAGTTTTTAAAGTCTAACAGAGTGATGATATCTTTGCCTAATTATCTTGTGTATCATGGATATTGAATTGAAGGCTTGGACAGTGTCTTCTGTTGCTAGGACAAAACACTTGGTGCCTGCAACTTCAAGAAGGAAAGATATATTTTGGCTTATGGATACAGTACCAGGTCAGTTGACTCCAAGGCAGAAATGGCATGGTATAAGGACATGGTGAAAGCTGCTCATGTCATGGCAGCCAGAAAGCAGAGAAAGAAAAGAAAATCCAGGAAGAGAATTATACCGTACTAGGTCACACCCCAAATGACCTGCCCACCTTGTTAGCAGCATGGTCACTTACTGGACTCATTAGTGAATGACTCCAATGATAAGCGCAGCACTCCCACCTTCCAAAGCCACCCCTTCTGAGCACATGAGATATTTGGGAAACATTATCTACGTAGCATTGTACCCCTGGGCCCATAAAGACGCATGAACATCTCTTTTTTTTCTTTTTTTTTAAAGTCTGTTTCTAATCATCTTGGCATTTCTTGCATTCCTGAAAAGTGTCTTCTGAGACTCAAGGCAAGCTCTTAGCTGTGAGCCCCTAGAAAAATAAAATAAAATAAGTTAAACACTTAGATTCACAGTAGCACAGGATAGACATTTCCATCCCCTAATGGACTAACAGGCTGAGAGAAAGGAAGCAGATCAAAGCAGCAAAGAGACTCAGCAGGGCAAATATGGAATCCCTTCACTCCCCCACAGAGCAAATTGTGGCAAGATGGGAGCTGAGAAGGGCTTGGGAAACCCTACCCTGGTGGCCCTCAGAGTCTCTGTCTTGGGATGTCTTTGCTTAGTGTACATGGTTTACCTCAGCAGCAAGCCTCCAAATACCTCAGCTGATGTCTTCAACTTCTTAAAGTCTTCACTCCACACCTGGAGGTGCCTGTCTTTCCCACAGTTGTAACATATCTCCTCTTCCACACTGGCTCTTGAGGGCCTAGCCCTATCTGATTGCCTATAATATTTCTATCTAACTCGGTTACTTACAACTAATGAATTGATAATTAAATCTATTATTTGTTCTTTGATAAAGTAAGTTCTGTCAAATAACTTCTGAAATTGTCTTTATCCTTCTTCCTGTGTTCTATGGCATTAAAACAATCTCAATTTTGCATCACTAGCTTCACTATTCTGTCCCTCTACCTGGAATGAAGCAACCTATAATGGCCACTGTATCTGCTGCTTCTCTGTAACCTGTGAGTCATACTTGCTTTTAGAGAAATAGGAAAATAATTAATACATGGAGGCAGGGAGAGCAACCTGATAGAACAGGTGCTGGCCCACAGCACTGGAGCAGAAGCATAGGAGCCTGGGTAGGGTGTGAAGAATATCACCTTCTGTCTTAAGACTGAATCTTGGGGAAGAATAAGGTGGATAGGTTAAGTAATGAAGTAAGTGAAGGACTTTCACCTGGGATAGGACAGTGCCAGCATTTTGGACATACGTTAACTTTAGGTTTTATCTTAGAGATACTGATTGAATATCAAGTGCTTGCACTCAGGTTCTTCTGGTTATTGCTTTCCGTGATGGATGCAGAGTCTTCCAAGAGAAGAATTGCACCTAAGCTCTCTCTTTAGCTTGGAGAAAAGCCACCATCATTTGTCATGGCTTTTTCTCTTCTCTGTGTTATTCAGACATTTGTTAAAAAAGGATAGCCAATATTTTGGCCCTAGCCCTTCAAGGTTGGTGAGGACTCAGAACCTAAGAGAACCTGTGCTATAATATCCTATAACTCAGTGATGTCCCAAATTTTTTGTTCAGGGAGATTATGGGGCCACAGAGCAAAGGGATCAGTGATGCATAGTGTGCCTAAGGAGAGTCACCTAGAGAGAAAAAAAATTCTCTCAGGCTCTCACAAAGAGCAAACTGGTCAGGCAATGGCTGTGACTCATCCAGATGGCTGACAGTAACAAAAGATCTACACAAAGCAATGTACATAGTTTTAAGGTTAATCCTGAGGGGATGTGACCGACCTTGTCAGATACAAAAGTTACATGTTTTTTTATATCGCTCTTGCTTTAACTTGGCCTTAGCCACCCAGCAGACAAGTTTTAACCACAATGCATAAAAAGTAAAGCCAGATTATTATGCTGATCTGTAAAAGGCTCAAGTCATCAGCTCCTGACATTGCCAGTTCTTCTGATAACCCAATACTATTATGGACCATTGGACTATACATAGGACTACTTTCTCTTAGTTCAATACAAAGAAATATTTGTACCAATAGTGTTTAGAAAAGTTATCATGTCTGCGTCTTGCACTCTGAACAACTACTATGAAGACAACAATATGCATTGTATTAATTATTATGGTTGTGCTACTAATGTGTTTTGAAACTGTCTCAATGTTATTTCATATTAAAAGTAATTTTAAAAAAGTAAGGCTGACTTCTGTTTAGGATGATCACAGTAACAGAAAGACTGCTGTTGTGGGGTTTTACCACAGGACAGAGTGTGTGGGCTCAGTTTCATACACAGCAAGGAACAGTAGGAATTTAGAGACTTGGGCAGGTTGGAGGAAAGGATGGCACTCGATGGAAATGTACAAAGAAGCAAGTCTCGGGTAAGGAAGGATTATAGCTGAACAGTGTTAACCGGGTTGTGCATGATTGGATATCTAGGGGATGATGGAGGATACGGGTTTATAATAGCACAGGAATTTTGACTTGTTCCATTTTTGCCCTGGGCCAGTTCATCCCTTCTTAGGAAACCTGGTGGTTCTGGACTCAGGAGGTCATCACATTGATGCCAAACTTAAGGCAGGTGCCTGATTGGCACAGCATACTGAAGCCCAGAGCTTTTGGACTGGAACGACCCTTCCACCTCTGCCTGCCGAGTTACTAGGACACCTCCCAGCAGGCCTGGTGAGGGTCTATATCAGATATGAAAGGTGATCAGATATTGGGGCTACATAATTCTAGCTAAAATTTTCTCATCTTGAGAAAAGTCTTGCTAAGACTGAATTCTTAAAGATCATGCCCAGGCCAGTGAGATAGCTCAGCAACCTAAGCGCCTCATTAGGAAAGCTTAGGCAACCGCCCTGGCACCACATGTTGCGTCAGTGCCACCGCCTAGGTCAGGCTGAGCCGGCCATAACATAAAAATAAATAAATAAATAAATAAATACATACATACATACATACATACATAAATAAATAAATAAGTTTTAAAGGTCATGCCCAAGGATGGGGTCTAATGTGGCTCAGAGGAACCTGATGAAAGTTTTCTCAAGGAGAATTTTGCTAGCCATATGTTTTGTCATAATTTTTTTCCTTTGATTTTTTTTCATCGTTTTAGTAAAAGCAAGTTTGGCTAGGTATTACTTATTGTTACTAATGTTTACTTTGACCCATCTAGCATAATAATTCCTTTGTGCGCACAATTTCATTTAATCCTGCCTGCAGGATTAAATGCACTTCTCTTAAGGCCAAGAAAATGAATCAGAGACAAGATTCCAGAATCTTCACTTTTTGAAGGCTCCATACCTGGCATAAAACAGGCCCTGATGTGAACCAGAGCTCACTGACTGTAAAAGCTCATGCATTTGTCATCACAGTATATTCCTGTAGCTTATCTTTGTGGTTTTCAAGTACCTTCAGAATGGCTTGCTCTCTCCCGAGAGGTCCCTGTGGCCTTAAACTAGGCACCATGCTTGCTCGTGGGCACATCTGTGCTTGATATGTGGGAGTGGGAACAGTCATCCTGATCCTATAGAAACAACTCTGTATTTATTGGGTGGGAGGAAAGAGAGATGTCACCACCTAGGTGCTGTAGACAGTGCATTTGGTGATTCCTGTCCTGTGAAATAACATCCTTTTACGGAAAAAGAAAACTTCATTCTGCTCATGAAATGTTTCAGGACTCCAGTTACACAAGAGTAAACCCGAAGGGCTGATACAAAAGAGAGAACATAAGAGGGGAAAAGCTGAATTGTTTTGCATAATGAAGTGATAGAGAATTTAGTTCAACCCCTGGTAGATCAAGAAAAGTCTTGGTCTGAAAATTTAGAAGAAATAACACACTAAATTTGTTGTTTAGCGCTGGGGAGATAGCTCAGTGGTCTAAGCACCTGCCTGGCAAATGCAGGGTTTGATTCCTGGTGCTGAATACCATGCTGGCCCCAGGCCTGCCACTGAAACCAGGCATGGTGGTGCATGACTGTAATCCCAACGTTGGGGAAGCTGAGACAGGCAGATCACTTTGAGGCCAGGATGCTAGCAAGACCCTGTACTAAATAAATAAATAAATAAATAAATAAATAAATAAATAAATAAATAAAAAATGTGTTATTAAGATGATGACCCCAGGCTGCAGACAGAAAACTAGGAGGGGAGGAGAATGAATAATAACTAGAAACAAAACAATAACAACAAAAATTTTGGAAGACAAGAAGGCCTAGAAACTTGATATGCCCAGAACACATTTTACATTTCTTTTCATTTCTGATTCAGGTCTCACTGTCAGTTTTAACATTCCAGAGGGCACCAAGAGGAGGCTGTGCCCTGGTTAAAAAGGAGAGAGCACGGTCCCTACTTGGGCTGAGCAGTCGGTGAGTGCGTGGGGTCACCAAGGATCTCGTTGACAAGAAAACCTCGGGGTGGAAGTGATGAGAACATACAGACTTCCTCCCCAGAGATGCTTGTCGATATCCACGGCTGAGCTGGACTCCTCTACCTACCATCAGCACGGAGGGCAAGGCGTGGTTGCTTGGAGACATAAAACACTGTGACTCCAGAAGACTGTAATGCGCGGGCATACCGAGGTGGTAGGTTTTTCAGTGCTTTGAGGAAGTGAAGAGGTGCTTTTTCCCAGACTGAGTTTGAGCTCCTGCTCAGGCTCCCAGTAAGAACATTTTAACCAAGACTTTTACAGTATTCTGCTGTATGAATATCTTGGCTAAGAAAAGTGAGTCTCAGTCAGTTTTGATAGATTTCCCTCACAGCACTGTGTTCTGGGGTAATCACATGCAGTTGCCTCCAGCTCTGTACCACCTGTCTCTTAAGATATTTCCCAAACTTTGCTTCCTGGAATATGCTTTAAGATGGGCTTTCCTTATCCCCAAATCATTGGTCCATTCCTTCTTTTAAGCTTGTCAGTACATCTGTCATTCCTTGAGGAAACAGATTAGATTCAGTCATAATGGTGAGTGCTCATGGTAAGCCTAGAACTGTAGCCTTACGCTGTCTCACATGAACTGTCAGATCTTCCTCAGCTCTGGGGAGTTGCTGCTGTTCTCTTTCCTTTTACTGATAAAGAAGCTGAGGTCTTTTGGCCAAGACATCACTCAGCTTTTCAGCAGAGTTGAAACAGACATTTGGCTACTCTGGGGCTATGTTAAGTGAATATGGCTCTTAATGAAATATTTTTTGATTATTAGAAAATAGAGTTTGGAAACCGGTTCATTATTTTCAAGACTTAAACTCTTAAGAAAGCACCTTTGCTGTTTTGGCAGTAAGGTGAGACATGGATATACTCCCTGGTATCTGGAAGCTTAAGTGCTTAAGCGCATGTGCATTTCAGAGACTGAAGACTCACTTTCCCATCCCTCTGGTTATCGCTGGAGGAACCCAGGACTTCTTGGTAGGAACATACTTTGTGATAGATACAGAATTCACATCTATTTTCTATTACAACTGCAAGGTGATTTAAAAATCCATCCAATTGACAACTGCTTAAGGTACACTAATGTGGGAGAATGGCCTCCGGGGATCCTTAGGATCATTTGAGCACTTAGGAACACAGATCATCTCTGCAAATTGTTAGAAAGCTTGAAGGAGTTTTTCCCTAATTCCCAAAAAAAGAAAACATGGCTCTAACAATTAAGGTTGATTGGGATTAGAAAATTTATTTTGAAATGACTCCTATGTAATAGAATATTTTTTTTAGTACTGAGGATTGAATCAAGGGTGTGCTGATCTGGGTCTACAGCCCTTTCCCTTCCTTTTTGACGCAGGGTCTCACTGTGCATGCAGTGCAGGTCAGCCTTGAACTCACTTGAACTTCCAATGGCCCTCCTGGCTCAGCCTGCCAAGTACTGCAATTCCAGGCATGCGCTGCCACGCACAGATTCTACAGCCATTTCAGTTTTATTATTATTAATTATTATTATTATTTAGGTATTTAGTCAGGGTTTACAGGGTCTCACACATAGATCGGACTTCAATGATTCTACTGTTTTCAGCCTCCCACTCATTGGAATTACGGGTACATATCACCATGCCCAGTCTCAATCTCCATCTCAGTGCGCCCTGGGGCTGGGGCTGGTATGGCATGGCATACTGGGGATCAAACCCTGGCCTCTGTGCTCTGCCTAAGCAGGTGCTTTTATCTGCTGAACTATCTAACCAGCCCTTAATTGTATTATGTCATTTTAAGGATTTCCCTAAGTTCCTCGGGTTGCTCTTAACCTTATGACCTTCCTGCCTCATCGTCTTATGTAGCTGGGATTGCTGACTTGTACCATCATGCCCAGGTACACCGTTGCATGATTCTTAGGGCTGTAATTCCTATCGTGTAAGAAGCTCTTATTGACCTGACAAGGCCTATTTTTCCACCATGGACAAATTGGCCTGTTGCTGACCTTATGTTAAGGACCCACTAGCACATAGTTTCTCTGTCCCAAGCAAGTTTAGTGATGGCTTCATCACTCCTGCTGCAGGGGTCACTACTGACCTACACAGTCGCATAAAGGACACCAGGGTCAGTTTAGTGTAGAAATCGTCTTGCACGAAAATGTACTTGTTGGATTCTAGAGACATACAACTAAGTGGTAGAGAATTCGCAAATTCTGATCCTTGTGATGTATTTATGAACTACTGCTGAGTACAGTATATCTGTTTGGCATAGCTGTCACCTTTATTAAAATTTTCTTTTAGTTTTTATTTTTGGTACCAGAAGTCAAACTCAGGACCTTGCACTTGCCAGGCAGGTGCTTGTGCCACAGAGCTATATCCCTAGCCCACTCCTGTTAAAATTTTAAATGAAAGATAAGTTTCATTTCTTCTTCCACATTGTGTAGATCATTTATATGAGCCCCTCTGAATTTGTAGCACTGCTTTTATTGATTTCACTGAGTAACTTATTGCATCTCTGTTATTTGTAAATGCCACAGTCTACTGTGGTTTAGATTATATATATATATATATATATATATATATATATATATATATATGTATATATATATATATGTATATGTATATATAAATATACACATACAACTTAGTGAAAACAAATAACATATATTTAGTCTAGAAAAAGCTAGCACTCTAATAAGTTAATAAAAATAAAATTCCAAGCTGAGGGGCTGTGGAGATAGCTCCGAGGCACAAGTGCCTGCCTGGCAAGTGCAAGGTCATGAGTTTGAACCCCAGTCCCACCATAAAAAAAAAAAAAATTCCAAGCTGAACTATGAAATATCTTTGAATAGAGATGGAATTAAATTGGGAATTTTGCTCATTGTTTTGGAAACACAAGTACAGTTTGGCCTGTATTTCTGGTCAAGAGATTTACAATGCTGTAATACATAGACAAGGCCACCATGCTCCGTGCCTTTGCTTCCTCTTCTGCTTGTCTGCACCCACCCCCTGGGTGTCTCATATGACCATTTTCACTATTCAAGGGTGTGTCTTTCAAACAAGATGTTAATGACTCCCTTGGGTCCACCTACCTCACATAGCCAGAGCTGCCCTGTGTGCGTGGCTCTGGGCTTTGGAGAGGCAACCGATCTCTGCAGATTGTGCCTGAGGACAACAGCCTTATTGGTGGTGGTCAGCTGCTCCCTGCTGCGCCTTTTGAACATTGACGCCCAGACTTGGCCCTGATCCCCCTCAGGGAATTAGGGAGCAGGCAGTTTTACATAATAAATTCCAGTTAGTTGTGCTAATGAAGAAGGCTTGCAGCTTACTGCCTGAGTCCAGCGACCAGCAGGCAGAATCTCAGTTCATGAAATGGAGATCAATTTCGACTTAAGCTGCTAATTAACTATATCTTTTTATACCAGTACAAACAAATTATTTTAGTTACTAAGCCTTAGCAATGCAACTCTGCAGGCTGTGTTGAAAATCACAATGCCACTGTGGCGCTCCTTTCAGGAGAAGTAAAATAAAATAAAATAAAGCTCTTCTAATTTCACACTGAAAGTTTTATGTTGAGGATTTTTTGTTGTTGTTTTTTACATTTATCAAAACACTGGTTTGTAATCAAAGCTTTACTAGTGGCTATAAGGAGTCTCACTTGTCATATTTTATGTGAAATTTGGCAATCCATTCATTGCTATGAGTTTGAGACTGAGCTCTTTTCTTGGAGACTTCTTTTTCTTCCTTTGTTCTATTTCTCACCCCCTCCCAACCTCCTCTCCATCCCTTTCTTCTTTCTTCCCTTCCTTCCTCCTTTCTTCTCTCCCTCTCTTTCGTCCTTTCTTATTTTTGTGGATGATATAATTGATAATGAAGAGTAAACCCTTATGTCTAAATAGGTTAACAAATGATTGGAACTTTTGCTAACTTTTGAGATGATCAGACAGCCTTATCATAAAAATAAAGTTTCTAGTTCCTATACCCTCTCATGCATCCTCTTTCTTTCTTTCTCTCTCTCTCTTGTAATATTAGGGATTGAACTTAGGGCCTTCACATCGAGCTACATTTTCAACACCTGTTTTATTTTTTACATTTTTTAAAATCTATCTATCTATCTATCTATCATCTATCTATCTATCTATCTGGTTAAGGAAGTCTTGCTATGCTGCTCAGACTTGCAGTGATCCTCCTGTCTCAGCTTCCCCAGCACTGGGTGACAGGCATGTGCCACCATGTCCAATTTTGGTGGCTGGCATGCCATGCCCTCCTGGGGATCAGACCCAAGTCATTGCACTTGCCAGGAAGGTGCTTAGACCAACAAACTATCTCCCCAGCCCCAATTATTTTTTTGAGACAGTCTTGCTAAATCACTAAGTGAGCCAGGCTAAGCCTGAGCTCGCAGCCCCTCATCTCAGGCTCCAGAGTGCTAGAGTTACAGGCCTCAACTACCAGACGCTATGTCTATGCTTTCCGTTCTTAAGATACGTGCAGGCCTTATGTGTGACTCTAGTTCTTCAACCAAGAAATTGCTTAAAAAAGAGCAAGAGACAGTTTCTCTTTTTTTGTTTTGTTTTCCTTCATAGTTCTTTGGGATAACGCCTAAGGTCCCATTGCTAAGATTCTTTTCCTTTGTCTTCTCAGCTTCATTTCCGTCATCTACTGTGCTTCTCTCTGTTTCGCTCTGTGAATGTGCAGGTCAGCATCACAAGCAGCACGCAAGCTGCTCCTTGCTGCTGTCTGCATCTAGCAAACAACCCACTTTGGAATTCACGTAGTCTTTCTTTTTTCTCTCATTGGATATTAAATAAAATTTCTTTTGTCAATTTGCATTCCTAGGACTTTGAACCTGTGCTCAGTGACAGAGTTCTAGAAATTCTGCTTGCCAAACTGAATTCTAGTCATGACGCCCTTTTCCCCACATCAAGCATGTATATCAAATTAGAAGAAATGAGAGGGTGAGTCTGCACGGGCCAAAACCTCCTGATGCTTCCAGTTCTCTTGTATGGAATCCCAGCAGTGCATGGACGTCAGAGATACCCATTTACTGGAGCCATCTGTGGTCTCCAGTCTGAGAGGGGTGATGTAAGATCTGTGAGCAAGCATCCCTTCCTTGCTTATTCATATGGGGCATTCTCACATCTGTGGTTGCCTTTCTAATACACATACAGAAGTAAAATTATCCTAGAGCATCTACTGACATGGAGAAAAAAAAAACACATTTGCATCAGTATGTACCAAACATAAAATGGACTGACTGGGCCTTGGTGAATGTTCTTCAAATATTTTTAAAAATCTTTTTGTTTATTTGGTATAGGATCTCAAATACTTTGGTACTGAGTTAGAATTTGTAATGATCCTCCTGTCTCAGGCTCCTCAGTGCTGGAATTACAGGCTTGCACCACCATGCCTGGTTTGGGGCCACAAGACGTGCTGTACAGGAATCAAACCCAGGTCTTAGTGATTGCCAGGCAGGCACTTAGACGATGAGCTATCTCTCCAGCCCATTTTTCAAATTTTGAAAAAAAATTGTTCTTGAAAATAAATGTAATCATGTTTTTAATTATGTATGCATGTGCCTTAGAAATATTTGAGAACCTTCTGACTTGGGTAGAACAGATTGTATTTTTCTTTATGAAAATCAAGTAAGAAACAACATACATGGGATTAAAATAACTTTGCCATGACTTCCGGTACGAAAGTTTGCTGGGACTATGGCCTTTCTGCTGAGGTGTGAATGTGCTTTGTGCCTCCCTAGGGTCTGGTGGGTATAGAGGCCTGGTCTTCAGGCACCTGCTTCAGGGCCGTGATAGAAAGTTGGTAGGTGAGACCCACAGAAAGAGCAAGGCTGGAGGAAGGGACGACCCTTCTTCAGTTGCTGTGGGGGCCGCGGGTCCAGCCTGGCTTCTCCCATCCAGTTTTCCTGGGCTGTTCTGGCTCCCTGTGTGGTCCTCCCCCCACATTTGCTCTGATATTTGCCACCCAGCACCTGCCACAGGCTGCTTGCCCTGGAGAAAGCCTTGCGAGGCTGACTGGCACCAGAACTGTAAACCGAGTAACACTCTTCACGTACCTGAAGCATTTGGTTATAGCGATAAAACTGACTCATACATCATCTTTGTGTTACACAGAACTGCTTGGGAAGCTGTGGGACTATGTAATTATTATTCTGGTGTGACTCATGTAATAAATCACCACGTACTTAAACTTCTACAGAACTATTATAATCCTAAGTGTGGAAAATTATGACTAGTTTTCATCGCTAATTTTAGCAGCATTAAAGACTAGTTGCTTTTGTACTTGGAGCAAAATATAATTATAATTTTCTTAATATTTGTATTTGCTAAGCAGGCAGATTAGCTTTTGCATTATAATCATTGCCTCGTTTTGTAAGTATATTCATAGGTTGCTTTTAGTTACAAAACTCAAGACCAATTTTAACTTCCTAACAGGAGGAAGTGGGAATAAGAACAAGATTTCATGTATGGCTAGCTCGGGAAGCTCAGAGGAGTGTTGTCACCCTTGTTCTTTCTTGTTGCCCCTTTCTTGTCAGGGTTCTCAGCTCTGCGTGAACTTGCTTTGCTGAGGAGTGGCCTGGTTCTATTGGGTGAAATGGAGTCTAGTCGTCTTGAGTGTATCGCCTTCCTTCATTCCCCGTTTAGAAAGGAAAGTTTATATTCTCCTTCCCCATCTGTATGTCAGAAATAATAGTAGGACATTGATCATCCTTACTGGGCCAGCAGAGCCGCCTCCACATGGACGTGGGAAAACTGTGCAAGGGTGAGGCCTATTGGATTTGGTTTATTCAGGTTTATATTGCATGCCTATTCCCACAGACCAGAAGTAGAAGGCTGTTTCTATCTACTGCCTCAAAGACAATTTAAAATGATGCTTGTATCAGTTTCTAAAATAGACAAACTTTTTTTAAGAAAAATTCTTTCTATGGGATCTTTTCACTGTGTATGTATAAAGTCCTTACGGAAGCTGCCTAGGAAATATGTGGAATGACTGTGGTTGCCTTTGCTAAACAATAATAAATTCAGAGAAGATATCTTTTTGATTAAAATCCTCAAAATATCATTTTTGCTCTTATTATTGATTATAGTAATATGTAGTGGTAGACTGGAGAACACCAATGTGAAGAAAAAATCACTGAGGCCTATATCTTAAGTTTGTTTATTTACCCATTGAATGATACTTGTGGATATTTCCTATCC
Source organism: Capromys pilorides (assembly GCA_004027915.1). Classification (NCBI taxonomy): domain Eukaryota; kingdom Metazoa; phylum Chordata; class Mammalia; order Rodentia; family Capromyidae; genus Capromys; species Capromys pilorides. The sequence goes on from PVKN010021945.1 coordinate 13,104, forward strand.
TCGCATCAGTCTGCACTTCACTTGAGAGAAGACAAACAGGGCGTTTCCTCAGACGTCACAGGCTCCGTGAAGCCTTGCTTTCCTGCTGTACTAAAAACTTTCCTGCTATAGTAAAAGCTTTCCAGCTCTGCTCTCCTTTTACCTCACCAACATGTCCTAGCCTCCTCTCTTACATTTTTTTTTTTGTCTTTGTAGGCATTACCGCTGATGATCATATTTGACTTCTTTATTCTTACATTGTTTTATGTTTAGGCTCACTTAGGGCAGAGATATTGGTCTTATTTTGCCTTTGGTTATATCGGCAACATCTAGTAATACATTGGGCACAGAGAAAGAGCTCAATAATTGTTGAACAAACTGACAAGAGCCTGGCTACAGCCTTCTTCTGTCTGTCTCCTGTATGGAGAGGAGACATGCCATCATTTGGATGTGATGCATTTTCTCGAAGAAGCACCATGAGAGAGACACCAGTGCTAATTTGGATGAGGCGGACAGAAAGGCTTTGCAGATAGAGGACTGCAGTCCAGGTCTCTTCACGGGGAGGAGACTTCCTAGCAGAAGGAAGCCCTGCTGAGCAGACCTGAAGTCTGTGACTGTTGCCAGCCAGGGTCAAGGTGCAGCAGGGTGAGGTGAGAGGCAAATGAAGATGGAATAGCAAGGAGGAAGAAGAGGGGGTGGTGCACAGGGCCAGAACCAGCCAAGAAGGTGGGCATTTGCTGCAAGGGAGACGGAAAGCGGCACGAGGGTTTCTGAGCACCAAAGCAGTGTGATCTGACCTGTGTTTATGAAGGGTCGTGGGGGGTTTTATTTGTTGACTCAGAATGGGAGAAGCACAATTGGAAGCCCCTGGGAGAGTCCATAAAAGGCGATTTGGACTGAAAGATAGCGCAGGTGGCAAGAGGCCACGTGCACTTTTTGTTAGAGTTTGGATCAAAGAAATTTGCTAATGAGTTGAACATAAAGTGACAAGAGGGTTCAAAATGCATCAAAAGTAAGATTTCAGATTTAAATTCAATTACCGTGCAGAGTCTCCAAAATTCTGATATCCCAGTGAATTTTGCTAACTTAAAATCTATTCTAAAGTTATATTTGAGAAAGAGAAATATTTAAGGAAACAAACTTTGTAACATTTGAAATATGAGAAGCATTGCTAAAATTAGCAAGTGGAAATGGGGACCAGATACATGTTAGAACTTTTCAGCTTCAACTGAAGCTTTTGATGACAAAATATTCAATCTTTAATGTCTATGTGCATCTAACACCTGCCCTAACTTTGACATTCTTGAACAGTTTGTTCTTCTTTAAAAAATAGAGTTGTCGCTCATGGCACTGAGAGTTGTAGAATGAGGTGACATTTGGTTGGGTGGGAGGAATAGGCAGCTTTGGGGAGAAAAAATAATGTCACAGTTCTCTCTACAGAGAATTGGAAATTAATCAGTTCCAAAATTTAGCAAGATAAGCTCTGGATCTAGCAAAGGGATGTTTCCTCTGTTTATGTCACATCTCTTTATTTCATATATGTGTGACTCAATTGTGTATGGCACATACATGAAGAATTGGGGTCTACATTTCTTTTAGGGACAGACGACTTTAGCTGACTTTTATTATTGCTTGTAGAAACGTGAGCGTATAGCCTTTTGTCTCGGCTATGGTTAAGAGATTTCCATAGAATTCAGATCCTACTGTTTAATAGTTCTTTTTGGGCATATTATGTAAGATAAACAATGCATTCATTTAGCAGAGAATAGGAAAATATCAGTAGCTTATTTGAAATTATTGTCATGTCACATGAGAGATTTTGAAAGTTTACAAAATGTTGATAAGCCTATTGCTTAATCTTACATGAATTTTTGTTTTAATTATGCTTGAAGCAATATCTTTCAGAATCCATTTCCTAAATTCTCTTCAGATAAAGGAGATAACTCCATCCTCTTGTTGCAGAGGCAGAGCTCTGGAGATGAGTCCTTAGGTAAATAGAAGCACTATTTTTAGCAGGTAGTTAGTCTAACAGCACTGTGAAGGCTGTCGCAGTGGGAGGCCATGGTCCCCAAAGGGCCATCCAGTTCCTCCATGCCCCCCCTTTCCTCCTCCCTCCTTTTCTCTCCACTATTCTCCTTGTTTAGCCATGAAGTTTCCTGGAAACATTTGCAGTTAGCTGCATGTACATGGGAATAACAGTGTCAGTGGCAATTCATCAGAACGTTGTTTATTTTTGTATCACACACA
>PVKN010021946.1:0-15348 GCA_004027915.1 Capromys pilorides
TCCTTTACAGTACTAGGAATCACATCCAGAGCCTCATAAGTCTTGATATTCTTGACAAAGTGCCCTATCCCTGAGCTGCAGCCTCAGTGCAGGAAGTTGCATCTTTTATAAGAGCAAAACCACAACCAGAAATAAATATTTGGCATAGGTTTCCACTGGCTGAAAATTCATGTTAGGTGCAAGTTTTTAGTGATCATAAGTTATCTTTTGGTTTATATGCAATAAAAAGGATTTACTGGATGCCTTCTATTGGGCTACTGCTGCCTATACTTTCACAGGTGATCTATATTAATCCTCACAACAGCCCTGTGAGGTAGGAATTGGCCCCATTTGGCAGCCCTGGCTGGGCAGGAGATTGTCATTGGCTAAAAGTTCTTAGTAGCAACATGATTCATCAGGTAGAGGTTCTTATTGGCTGGTGATTCACTGTTAAGAGCTCTCACTGGCCAGAAGTGCCTATTAGTTTCTCTTGATTCAAATGGCCAAAATTTTTGATTTATTTTTCCCCATGTAAGAGGGGAAGATAGGTGGGGTGAAAACAAAGAGAAGAGACTTGGTGGGTTTCTCCCTTTGAAGCACCATTTCAGTTTGTCTACTCATCTGTGCACAGATAGATGGGGATGGATAGGATGGGAGAAGAGGGAATGTGGTTATAAATCTTCTCGCTTCCGCAGGATAAGCTTCCTCACAAGTTCTATGATGTGAGGCCTGATTTCCTCCACTGCCACAGTCGGGTCCCAAGCGCCTACCACCTTTCCATCTGGGGCCACGAGGTACTTCCAGAAGTTCCAGGTAGGCTCCTTCCCAGAAGTCTCTAGAGAAGAAAGGATAAGAAGAAGAACAAAGTGGAATTCCCATACCCACCCCTGCCATTCCACTTGCAGTATAATTCTGATCCCTGGTATAGACTCCAGACCATTAAAATCAAAAGTTCTCTCAAAGATTCTGATGAGAGATCAAGGTTAAGAATGAACAATTTAGGATTATGTGATAAAGTAGCAAAAAATCTACTTTTATTAATGTCCATGAATTACCAAACAGACCACACTGTACTCTCTAATTAAATTGTAAAGGTTTCCAATATTAGTACATGGACAGAGTGAATTACAATCATGGGAGTGGAGGGGAGTTCGTAAAGAGATTCTTAAGCCCTGTTTCAGTGGGTCTCACCTTCATGTTTTTAAGATCTTGCCAAGTGCTTCCAAAGCAAGGCCACATCTGACCTATAACTATGGGACCTGGGAAAGAACTAACAAAATCACACAGGAAAAAAGGCAAACATCAGGATTGATCCAAGAGTGAAACACAAACCTGCTTTGGTAAAATTTGCTGCTGTTTTTCATTTACTCTACCAGATGGTGGCTTGTGAAGTAGGGCGGTGGGGAAGGATACAAAGACAACCAGAAACACAAAGTCTCAAGAGCAGGAAAAGGGCCTGAGAAAGGACAGAGAGTCATAGTACAGATTTGGTCTATGATCCCATATTGTGGCTCTGAGGCATCTGAGGCCACTTTTGAAGCAGTGAGATCTGGAATTTTAGCTCAGGTTTCCCTCCCATTTCCTACAGATTTTACCTCTGATACAAGACAGGTGATGCCTATCAGCCATCTTGAACAATATCTACCTCCTGCAGACATGTGGTGCCCCCTTGATAGAGGAAAAACGTGATTTCTATCTTTTGGAAAAGGACAGGAAAGGACAGGAGGCTGGTTCCAGATGTTCTGGTCAGTCACCTAGGTGTTTGATGTCTATCTCGACTTACTGGACAGGGTGGTCCTAATTATGGTATCATCTGAAATTGCTGTTACTCTCTTAGGAAAGCATACAGATCTAGCTATTGTGTCTTCATCCTGAGGCCTGGCCTTTTTCAGATGTACCTCGAGCCATAATTTTGATGTCTTTATTTTTTGTGCTGACCTCCTTGATGGACCAATTTCTCTCTGACTACATATTAATATCTACCTAATTTAGCTGTCTATAATACCTGTCTATAGTTTGGCTTCTCACTCCTATATCTATAAACTCATGTAATCTATACTGATTAAAACATGAGGACATAAGGTCCTTCCAAGTGTCAATTACCCAGAGAAGTCCTCTGGAGTGACTCAAGAGAGAATTTTGAGGCAGCAGGTGTAGAGATATTCTTAGGCAACAATCCCCCTCAGCTTTGGCAGCCCACATCCTCCCCAATATTAATTCTGGAATGAAATAGAAACAGCAACCCATCTAAAGGGGGTTTGGAAGGGGCCTCAGGTCACCCAGCCTTTGGTTCCTTCTGCCCAGGGAACCATAGCTTCGGCCCAGGGAGCCACAGCCTCAGTCAGCTGAGGGACATTGAGAGGATGCAATGGGACTCACCAGTCAGGTATTTGAAGGCAGGGTGGGCACCAGTGCCGATGACTGCAACCTTGCTGAACATGGGGAAAGAAACATTGTAGGTGCGGCGGGCAAAGCTCTCAATCTCCCTGTTGCTGTCTGGCTCCTGTTGGCCAAACTGGTTGCAGGGGAAGGCAAGCACATTGAAGTGGTGGGGACCCAAGTCCTTCTGTAGCTGTTGCAGGGCTCGGTAGTGCTGTTCTGTGAAGCCGCACTCGCTAGCCACATTCACTACCAGGGATACCTGGATGGAAAACACAAGACAAAAAAGCCCGGACACATACACAACCCATGAAATGGCACACAGTTGATGTGCCCACATATATAGCTCCCCAATAATTAATGTTCCCTCATATATACAAGAATACTATGTACACATATAAATGTATGTGCAATGCTCACATATCTATAAACACATGCATACAGGTATATGAAATCAAACATGCAGGGGCTTACAGATGTGTGCACATACACATGAACATCTGTAAGTATGTAAGTACACAATGTACATAAATGGGTGGGTATGCACATGTCCCGAGACACAAATATAGATGAACTAACAGTATCCACATTCTCACAAACACACACCTATTCACAGAGGCACACAGGGAAACACATGTGGGGAGGGGATGTGAGAGATTAGGAAAGCAACCTGGATTCAGTTATAATCTCAGTCAGGTAGCACTCATTACTTGGTAGTTGCCTGCCTGTTTTGGTGTCCCTTCTAGAACTGCAACCAACTGAGGCAGGCGCTAGGTCCATGTCATCTCTAGTTCTGGCATATGGAAAGATCTCAGTAAGTGTGAGAGTTTTCTGAATGAGTAACTTTGCACACATACACAAATACCTGCACAGGCAGACAGACAGACTTTCTTGACAAGAAGACATTGGGCCCCAGAGCAACCCCATTTTTGTCCCCTCCCCTCTAGCAGACACTATTTTCTTTGATCACTAGACTAATCCCTAATGTTATTAAAAGCTTAAGCAATAAATATAAAGTTGGTAGGGGCTGGGGAGATAGCGCAATAGAATAAGCACTTGCCTGGCAAGTGCAAACAACTGAGTTCAATCCCCAGTTCCACAAAAAAAAAAAAAAGGAAAAAAGAAGTTGGTGGACAGAAGTGGATTATAATAATAACATTGCAATTGGAATTTTGGTACCAATGCCATGTTGGTAGCTTCAGTTATATATTAATAAAAGATTTAAAACCTTACCCTGTGTATGGGTAATTCAGCCACATTGCCCTAGCCACTCTTTGAGAAGAGCAGGGATTGAAGTAGTTGGCCCCATAAAGAGGGTCCAATCCCTGTGTGCTAGACAGGCAGAAGCACAAACTGCTCAGGCTAAATGGGGTTTCTTTTTTTTTTTTTTTAATTAATTAATTAATTTATTTGTTTGTTTGCTTATTGTGTTTGTTTGTTTCTTTATTTATTCATTTTGTGGTTGGCTCAGCCTGCCCTGGTGGTGGCGCTGGCGCAGCATGTGGTGCCGGGGATTGAACTGCAGTCCCTGCAGTTGCCTGAGCCCTCCTAAGCAGGCGCTTTAGACCACTGAACCATCTCGCCGGCCCCCTAAATAGGGTTTCTCAACCTCATCACTACTGACATGAGGCACTAGTTAATTCTTTGGGGTGGGAGTGGGGGCTATCCTGTTCTTTGTAGGATGTTTGGCAGCACCCAGGGCATCTATCTATTAGATGCAACAATGAAAACTGTTTCCCAATACTGCCAAATGTTCCCTGGGGTGCAAAATCTTCAGAGAGCCATAGCCATGGGGCTAAATACTGAGTCACAGAGCTGAAACTCCACCCTGCTGCCAACAAAGGAGGAAGGACTCATTCCCTGGGGGGTATAAACTGCTAGAACAACCTCCCTCATCCATGGTCAGTAAGTGTCAGATTCTGCCTATGATGGTGAGGCTCTGGGATTTTTAACTCCCCTCCCACCTTTTTCCCTGGGGAAATGATGGCTTTACAGTTTGCTTATTTGTAATTTATATTGCCTCTGCCTGCTCTTTTGGAAGAGTGGAAATCTTTTTTCCAATTCTATTACTAAGCCTGGTTCTTAAGAGGGCAATGGCCCAATTTATATATGTCTATACACTAGCTAATACAAACTTGGGTGAGTACACAGGAACAGCCCTACACACACACACACACACACACACACACACACACACACACACTGCTCAAGTCTATAGTACACAACACCACACAGGAAACAAGCACATTCCCAAGCAGTCATTTGTCAGTCTTATGGCTGTCACCAGGGCTGAGTCTCTGCTGATGACGGAATAAGCTCATTGCCTAACTGGCAGACTCCCCTTGGATTAACTCAAAGTACCATGTATAGCTTCCCTTCCATAATTATTCCTTGTTTTCCCTCTAAATTTAGTAGTTCAGAGCACACATGTTACAGAGTTGACAACTTGGGTTCAAATTCTATCTCTACCTCTTAGTAACTGTGAAACCTGGTTATACTACTTTTTAGCACTTACTGCTATTACATTGTTCAATTCTCAATTCCCTGGTTATTGTCTGCTCCACGTAAGCTATACTTCACTGGAAACTTGCCTTGTTCACTGTATGGCCAAGGCCTGACCTATTACTTAGCTCACAGTAGTTGCTAACCAATGCATAGCAATAAATGAGTAGCAGAGCCCATGAGGTGCTAACCCAGGAGCTTTGTGGTAAGCAGTGAGGGAAGGCCTAAACACAAATGAGATATGCTCTTCCCACATGTTTACCCTGACTCCTGAAGGAGGCTCCTTTTGAGCACCCCCAAACACAGGTACAGAGCACTATATAGTTTACCAAGTACTTTCACACTGTCATCTCATTTGAAATTGCCATTATCCTGAGGTGGGATCAAGTCAGAGATTAGGGCAGCAGTATCCCAGTATAACTGAGAATTTCGAAGCTTATATACCTTCATTGCTAAAGATGACCTTGCTCCTAAGAAAAACATGCCCACAGCGACTTTTGGGTGTTGCATCCAGGTCTGGATTCTAGGCCCACAGATGTCCACAGATGTCCACAGAACTCCCCACTTTTCCACGCTAGGACCTCAAGTCTATCTAGACAACCAGATTTGGAGTTTTCATTACACTGTGTCACACATCGGCCCCTGAACACAGTGTTCAAGGGTGCCTTGTCCCCCTGACCCTTTCATCCCTGGCAGAACCACTCTCTCCCTTGGGCTCTTCATTTGTCAGTACAACTTGGACACCCCTCCCACCCCCAACACCCAAAGTCTGCCCCTACCACTTGATGTGGACCTTGTTCTTCCCGGAAGGGCCCTCTTCGTCTTGCTAAAATCCACTTATTCCAGTGATTCAATGAAACTTTTTTCCTCTCTGCATTAGTTTAGGAACTGAGATTCCCTCTTGGTAGGGGGCCAACTGGCTTGATTGACTCCCATCTCAGCCCTTACCGTCCTCTGACGAGTGTACTGAGTGCAGACCACAGGAGTTGGGTCTCCAGTGGGCTCTCTGTAGTTTTCTGGTGCTTTGTCACCTTGTGCATATTACCCACTCTCTCTGGGCCTTACAGTTCTCTCTAAAAGATGGTCCGCGTCAGGGACCTGTGCATCTTAAACAGCTCTTTCCTCAGGCATCGGGACTTTGGACTCGAACCGGGCAGGCCCAGGCCGCAGCCCGAGCCGGGTATCCACCCTCTCAGCCAGCTCAGGGCGCCGCTGCCCAGAGGCGGTGTGGGACTCGCTGTGCTCCAGGGCCAGAGCCCCGGCCGCGCCACGTCGTCGCCGGGGACGCGCGGGCAGGGCCTGGGCGGGGGCGGCCTGAGCCAGCGGCGGGCAGCAGCCACACCCCGCGTCGCGGCCGTGCACTCACCGAGCCGCGGTACTTCTCCAGCGACACCAGCTTGCCCCGGATGTTGACCGCCTTGAAGTCGTAGAAGTCGCGCTCCCGCTGCGCGCAGGCCGCGGCCCACAGCAGCAGGAGCCACGCCACCGCCACGGTTGCCGCCATGACTCGCACCCGCAAAGCGAAGACCAGGCGGGACCGGCGTGGGGGGCGGAGGGGGCGGCCCGAGGGGCAGGACGCGCCCCTTAGAGTCCTGAGAGGCGGCAGACGTCCGGGCTCTGGGTCTCAGTTTCCCCAGCCGTTGGCAGGGGCCGCGGGACTCTGCCTGCCTGCCCACACCCCAGAGCCATGCTTTCAGGATTCCCTCACCAGTACAGGATTCCTTTCAATAAGGCTCCCTTTCAATTCCTGGATGCTGGGACTTGGTAGGAAGAGGGAATCAAAAATTTGAGAGCTCAGCTTCTAATTACTGCATGGCCTCAGGCTGGTTACTGAGCCATGTGGGCCTCAGTTTCCCCAGCTAGTGATTAGCTGGGGGCTAACCTCCCTTTTTATTTTATTTTATATTTATTTGTAGTACTAGAGAAAAGAATTCAGGACCTTGTGCTTGCCAGGCAGGCACTTATGCCACTGAACTATATCCACGGTCCTAGTTTCCCTGCTTAACCCAGCAAGGCAGTGTAGAATGGGAGTACTGTACTGGAATAGAAAAATGGATGGAAAACACTTTGATAAATGAAGGATGCCTGCAGACTTTAGGTGAATAAAAGCTCAAAAAATACAGAGGGCCTGAGACAAGAGAAGCAAATCTGAGGTGAAAATTGCAACACAGGAGGGAGCTTCTGTAGCTCAGCGCTTGTGAAACAGCTTTGACAGACAGAGGCAGAAAGCTCCTGCAGGCCCAAGGGCAGCTGTGGACTGTGAGCCTGAGGGCACAGCAGAATGGCCTGCAGGGGAGCTGAAATGGCCAGATCTTTCTGTCCCTGCCCATCTGGATGTGGAGTTGGCTGAGGTCAGTGCAGCAGGATCTGTGTGACAGCTAAGCTGCCCCTCAGTCAGCAGGTCAACACCTGTACCAGGAAACTGGTAGTTTAAAAAGGCTGTGAAATTAAGGGAGGACGGGAAGTCAGCTTAGCCTTCAAAGGCTATGTTGGAAGCAGACACATCAACAAACGAGATCCAAAGAAACCAAGACTATTAAAATCAAACCCAGTGAGACTAGGGAGCAATCTGCCCTGTTCCAAAACTCAATTAGGAACTAACTTTCTCAGATGATAAAGGGCAAATTCCAGGTGGTAAGGAACGATGCATGCATTGAATAGTCACTAAAGTAATTTAGTCATACCAAGATGGGGCCCTAACATAGTTATGAGACAGTCACCTGAGGAGGCAAGATAAAGAAGCAACCAAGAGGCTAGCGAGATCGCTCTGAGGACTAAAGCACCTGCTTAGGCAAGCACAGGGACTGCGGTTCCATCCCTGATACCACATGCCACGTCAGCCCCGCCTCCAGACAGGCTGAGCAGTCCCATAGTGATGTACGCCTGTAATCCCAGCGCTGGGGAGACTGAAAGCAGGAGGATCACCAGGAGTCTGAGCTGAATAGTGAGACCCTGCAACAATCAAACATATCTCTATATCTATAAATAGATAGACAGACAGACAGACAGACATATATAAATCACCAAAGCCCAACACTGTTGTTTGATGACATCAATAGACTAGGTTCCTGTCTATCTTATAGAACTCTTAAAAGCTGTAAATCTTTTCCTTTGGATCAGCCTGGGGTTTCTGCCCTTCCTTTCCCTAAAACCTTTTTCATGTGCCAAAGTGCTTCTGTCCAAGTGCTTTCTGTACTTGATAGAAAGTACAAGAACCCACCACATTAGTAACCTCTGGAGCAGCTTTGTGGGGACCACACTCCCAGCAGCTGGTGTCCCAAGTCTTCAATGACAAGGGAATCTAGATAACACCCATGGCAGCACCCAAATTCAGAAAAGCCCTTTAGGCCTATGAAGTGGGGCTCAGAGGACTGGGAATTGACCCTAAGCTAGTCCTCCAAGCACTCCCAGATTGCTGTAAAATAAGCCCAATAAACAAGAGATTGAATGTGGTGAGGGCTAAGGTCTTCCTTCAGAAATTGTTCTGTGCATGTTCTGCTATGGGTATCTCATGCCATGAAAAACAAGACAGTTGTGGTTCCTGCCCAGGAAAAGACAGGCATTAAATAATATAAATGTAGTTCTAAAACTGTTATGATAAGTAACTCCCCAGCTAGCCTAGGAGCCAACCAGGGCTTCCCAGAAGGGAGATTTCAGCTGAACTCTGATGAATGAGTAGAAATCAAGCAGGTTGAAGCAAGGAAACAAGTGTAAAGGTCCTGGGGGTAGGGGCATGGTGCACTGAGAAACAAAAGCCTGATTAGAGCAGGTATGGGCTGGGTGCGGCTGGGATGCCAGGACTCTGAAGCCCAGAGGTAGTGATAGCAATCACAGTCTTCAAAGGGGAATTGGAATTCTTCAGGTGAAGAGATAAAAGGCAAAGGACATGAGTGTCTATGAAGACACAGAGCCTAAGAGAAGAATGTGGATGTTTGGGGTAAGCTGGGAGTACTGAATGAGGCTAGAGAGGTTTTCAGGGTCCAGGGGAAGAAGGATCTGGAATGCCCCACCAGACCCCAGCAAAGTAAAGCTGTTTAAGAAGGGGCATGAGACAACACAGTTAAGACTTCAAAGGTGGAGGCCTTCAGATGTCAGAGAGTGGTCTTTCTGCACCAAGGTGGCCTCTGTCTTTAAGGGCAGGCAGCATTATCAGGAGAGGTGGATAACTCAAGAACGAGTGCTCCAGACAAGGGTCACAGTATAAGTCAAAGGCCCAGACTGGGCATGGTGGCGCAGGCCTTTAATCCCAGCATTTGGGAGGCTGAAAAAAGAAGGATCACTTTAAGTCCAATTTGTATAGTATAGACCCTATACTAAATACATTAAAAAAAAAAAAAAAAAGCCAAAGGCCCTTCCCTTCCAACTCCTTCTCTCCCCTCCCTCTGTAGTGGCATACTTAAATCTGTGACGATCTTGTGACTACTTACAGCTATAGCTACTTTGATCTTGTGAAGCCAGTGCTTGCTCATGTGCTAGCTCTCTCTCTCTCTCTCTCTCTCTCTCTCTTCATATGTCTGTTTTATTCAGCTTTTCTTTCATATCTCAAACTCTACACAAATAGGAGTTTGTAAGCTATCGATGTTAAAATCCAAGTAGGAGGACATTTCTACTAAATGAGGAATAGTTTTTTTTGTTTGTTTTTTGGTTTTTTTTTTTTTTTTTTATGTTTTTGGTTGTTGCAGGGTCTCACTACACAGCTTGGACTCATGGTGATCCTCCTGCTTTCAGCCTCCCCAGAGCTGGGATTACAGCCATGTGCCACCACCCTGGGACTCTGGCTGCCCCTTGGGGCAGGGCTGGCGCCATGTGTACTTGTCTAAGCTTGCCTAAACTTGCCTAAGCTGGGGCTTTAGTTCACTGAACTATCTTGCTGGCCCAGGAAAAGTTAATAGTGGCATGTTTCTCTGCTGGTTGCGGTGGCATATACCTGTTGTCTATTCGTTTTCATTCATTGCTGGGACAAAAATACTTAATACCTCAAATTAGGGAAGCAAAGATTTATTTAGCTCACAGTTTGTGGAGGTTTCTGTCTATCTCAGCTGGCTCCCAGGCAATGTGGCACATGGCAGAGAGCAGCAGTTCACTGTGGCAGAAAACAGCAAAGAGCAAAGGGAGGATAGCAGCTAGGCTTCTAGCCAGCCTCTCTCCCCTCCTTCTATTATAAACAAGCTACCCTGGGCCAGTGAGATAGCTCAGCAGTCTAAAGTGCCTGCTTGGGCAACCACAGGGACCACAATTCAATCCCTGGCACAACATGCTGCGCCAGCCCCACCCCCAGGACAGGCTGAGCCGGCCATAACATAAATAAATGAATAAAAGTTAAATATATATATATGGGAAATCTTTTTAAAAAATAAACAAACAAGCTACCCTGGGGCTATGGGTATAGAACTCACACAATATCCATTCTTCCTGTTGCAGAGGATGAAGATGTTTACAAACTAAGAATCGTGGCTCTCTGCTGAGTCAAGTAAAGTTCTAACCTTCTCAAGTTGGCATAATGTATCAACCAGTACAAATGGGATCCCAGCACTTAGAAGACTGAGAGAGGAAGATCACTGTGAGTTCAAGCCAGTCTGAACTGCATAAGGAAACCCTATCTCAAAAAAAGAAAAAAGAAAAAAATAACATGTTTCTCAATTATAAATTTCTTTAGGGGCGGGGAACTTCTACTCATGCTTCAAAACCCAGCTCAGATATCATTCCTTCTACTACTATTCTTAACCTCTTCTTTCTGCTGCTTTGTGCCCGCGACACTTTGTTGTTGGCTGATGGCAATACTGTGTAGTTGTCTCCCGAAGGCTGGAAATATCTTAAGGGTGGATAGTTGTGTGTCTGAAACGTGTGTCCTCATGGTGTAACAGATACTTGGTAAATACTCATTTTTATTAAACTTCCTGGTAACTTCTATTACTTGTCTGTGTTAGAATCTGATATGAGTTGTTGATTTCAGCCAACAACATTTATTTTCTCTCTTTATTTTCAATCCACTGTGAATTTTTGGTGTTTTGGAAGAGGATAGCTCTTTCTAGTGGCCCATCTACACACACGGGGAATACACGGGCACTGTCAAACACCTTGTCAACTCTCAGGTGAACATCCGGAAGTATAGACTTACTCCTGGATCCCCACCATCCTCTTTCCTATAATCTCAATGACATTCTTCATGGATACTCAAAATGCTCTTAGTGATTTGTTTTTCAATAGATTATTGGCCACCTACTACTATGTACAAGAAGCTGATATAAAAGCTTTTAATACACTAGTGAAAAAGAAAAAAAAAATGCTTCAGCTTACTTTTTAGAGTGTGTGGAAAATGAATTAAAAGCTAAATTTTATACCAAATCTATAGTGCCTCATATGATGTTTAGCAGGGAGAGGGACAGTGTGTTGGTAATTGGGAGGGATTGCAATTTTCAGATTAGAAAGCCTTGCGGAGAAAGGAGTATTTGAGCAAAGACCTATATGTATTTAGTATAGAGTGTACAAGGTCTCACTACATAGATCTGACTTGTAGTGATCCTCCTGCTTTTAGTCTCCCAAGCGCTGGGATTACAGGGGAGCGCCACCACACCCAGTCCCAGTCGCTTTCTCAGCCTGCTCCACAGGTGGGGCCAGCACAGGTGGCACTTGGCACCAGGGATCCAACCCCTGTCACTGCACTCTGCCTAAGTAAGTGCTTTAGTCTGCTGAGCTATCTCTCCAGCCCTGATCAAAGAACTGTAAAGAAAATAGAAAGTAGACAATGGGAAAAAGTGGAAAAAGATCATTCCAGGTAAAGGCAACAGCAAGTGAAGTGCAAAGGCCCCAAGGTGAGAATCTGGATGCAGGATGTGCTTGAAGAATAGGCCAGGGTTGGGGGAGCAAAGGGAAAGACAGTAGAGAGCTAACGGGCTCTGGACATATTACAAGCTACTGTGAAGATGGCCTGTGACTCTGAGCCAAGAAAGAAAGCACTGAGAGATTTCAACCAGAAAATGACATTGTTACCCTCCAATCTTCTTTCTCTCTCCCCAGTGCTGGGGATTTAACCTGGGACCTGCTGCATGCTAGGCAAGTACTCAGCCACTGAGCTATATCACCAGCCAAGGATAAAACAATTCCTATGTATGTTTTAACAGAACCACCCCAATTGTAGTACTGAAATAAGATTGGTCAAGAGGGTGTGCGAGAAGCATGTGAAGCAGTGGAAGCAAGGGAAGTAGTCAAGATTTAGTATATTTGTTTTCAAGATTTAATATATTTTGAATGTACAGACAAAAGGATTTCCTAATAGGTTGGATAGAGAGTAGTAGAAAGAAGAGTTATAGAGGTTTTAAGGGCAGACAGCAGGGTGAGCAATTGCTCTAAAAGGACAAACAGTATAGCCAGGGAGCAAACCCCACTCAAAAAAACTTCTTGGGCTGGAGTTGTTTTCTTTTGTTGGTTGGCTTTTTGAGACAGGGTCTTGTATGTAGTCTAGGCTGGCCTCAAACTCACACAATTCTCCTGCCTCGGCCTCCCAAGCTGTGAGATTACGGGGGTGCACCACCATACCAGGTTCCCTTCCCTTTTGCAAAAGATCTATTTTTCTGCTTCCTGTCATTTATCTCATGACTGCCTGATTCAAGGCTGTATGTTTAACCTGTAGCATGGAATCTGATACAGAACTGCGCTTAGAGTATAAAAGTTCACGTTAAACAATGATTTCAAATTTTGTATAATTTTGTTATGATTATTGTATATATAACATTGAGGGCATTGCTATGGAAAACTGCAGGTTGCAAACCATTAGTAGGTCACAGCATGGAGGGAAAACAATTGAGTAGAAAATGTCAGGCTGAATCTTATGTGGCAAGGTTTAGTTTAGTATTCATGCAGGTTATGAGAGAAACTATAATTCTACCATGGCTTTTATTCAAAATCCTTGAAATCCATTGACCTAGGACAAGAAATATGCCTGTGCTTCTGTTTCATTATCTTTTAAATGTGGATAGTATTTTTTAAAAATGTATTTAGGACAGGGTGTATAGAGTCTCACTATGTAAATGAGACTTGTAGTGATCCTCCTGTTTTCAGCCTCCCAAGTGCTGGGGTTACAGGTGTGTGCCACTGTGCCCAGTCTCAATCACCAGGCACAGTGCACCCTAGAGGCAGAGGTGGGGCTGGCACTCTGCCTAAGCAGGTGCTTTAGTTTGCTGAGCTATCTGGCCGGCCCAAATTGCAGAAGATTTTTTTTTTTTTTCTAGCTCAGACAACCTTAAGGGCAGTCTGGTGCAGCTTGTTGGGCTGAGGATTGAACCTTGTCTCCTGCACCTGACTGAGTTTGCCCAAGCAAGTACTTTAAACAACTGAGCTAACAGGCAAGCCCTCATAAATGTGTACAGGATTAATACCTCTTGCTTCATAGAATTCTAATGAAGATTTAATCAGCTAATATAAAGTTCTTGGTGGCTAGCACAGAATAAAATAAAGCCTCAACAGTAGATGTTGGACTGGTGAAATGGCTCAGCGATCTAAAGCACCTGCTTAGGCAAGCTTAGGCAACTGCAGGGACCATAGTTCAATCCCTGGCACCACATGCTGTGCCAGCCCCACCCCCAGGGCAGGCTGAGCCAGCCATAGTAAAAAAAAAAAAAAAAAAAAAAAAGTAAATGTTAATAATGAGCAACAGAAGGGCTGGCAAGATAGCTCAGTGGTCTAAAGTGCCCGCTTAGGCAATTGCAGGGACCGCAGTTCAATCCCCGGCACCACATGCTGTGCCAGTCCCACCCTCAGGGCAGGCTGAGCTGGCCATAACATAAATAAAGTTTAAAAAAGAAAATGAGCAACAGAAAAAACATTTTTTAAAAGGAAAATGTAACATTTTATTTATGACGTGGTTATTCCTTTATAACATTACGCAAGCAAACACACATAGGTGATTTATCTTACTCTATCAAATTAGCTATGATTGGTAAATATTATAGCAATAAAAATCTTTTGAAAATAGCAAGCAGTGTGCCAAATTTCCTTCTTTTTTCTTGAGACACTCTGATCTGTGAACATAATTATTCCTGGAACTCCAGAAGCTTTCTCCTTGCCACCTTTTAGTTTCTTGTATCCATTCCTAATTTGACAGGCAGATTAGTTTTGCCTGCCTTCACCCTTATCAAAATGCAATCATATAGAATGTACTCTTCCACTTTCAAGCTTTTTTCCACCCATCATATATTTCATTCAATATTCCATATCTTTGTGTGTAATACTAAACTGTTCATTCTCACACAGTGGGTACTACTAAACTGAATGGATATGCTATAGTTTATCCATTATTCTGTTGGTAAATACTCAGTAAATATTTCTTGAATCATGAATAAAATCTGTCCCTCCTATTACCTTGTGTATTTCTTAAGAGTTAGAATTTTATTCAGCTCTAATATTCAATATTTGGTGTGGGGCCCGATACTTGTTGGGAGCCCATCGAATGTTTGAGGAATGAACTGATGTAGGATTCCCTTTTGCCTTTGTAATTAAACTGGTCATTTCCCCACCCTCCATGGAGCCCCCGCTTTAGATCCCTGGGTGATGCAGGTGAGTTGCTAGGCAACAGCATGAGGTTGGCTCTGGGGTCACTGTGGAGAGTGTGCTGTGAGGCCACTCTGCCTGGTAATTGGAAACACTGCTATTCAGCAGCCTTGAAACCACTTCTGGTTTCTCCTTTTCCACCCATCCCCCTCTATCTACAGCTGTGGGAAGAATCTTTGTGTAGATCCCTGAATTCCCCCATTCCAAAACCTCCTGGGTCTCAGCAAGGAAACTGAACTGGAAGACTTCAAGAGAGCTAAAATAAATTGCCCAAAGTCCATATGATAAGTTCAGGTTTATCTGATTCCAAAACCTAAGCTCTTCCCAGTATTTTGATTTTGGAGAAATCAAATGTAGGGTGTTCCCTAGTGGAGGGATCTAGTGGTGGTGGCGTTAGTGCTTTGCGTATCAGTCTTCAGGATAAGACACCAATTCTCTATGAGATAAGCAATGACCTCCAAGGTTTCCTCCAACTTCGCATCCAAATTTTGGGACTTAGGGTTCTAATTTGGGGGACAGCTGCAGTACCAGGAGCTCAGAGCCTCTCTCACTGATATTAGAAAGGCCCAACAGAGTGGGAAGCCCTTGAGAGAGTGTAGGAACAGAGGAGGGCTGTCAGAAAAGGATTTCAGGACAAGGGAATGTCTCAAAGAATGAGTAGCAGGAATCTAGGTAGACGCTAAAGGAATGTGATGGGGCAGTTCAAATGCCCAATGATGTGTGCTAAGGAGATATTTAATAATCTGATGTAAACCTGCTCCCTAGGTGAGATCATAGTACTTGCAAGCATTTATTCATTCATTTACATACCCTGCATTTTTAAATGAACCATCTACTCTAGGCTTCGATTACACTGATGTTCTCACTTTTCCTGATTTAATGAATGAAAGCTCTAGCCCCTTCCCACCTTTGTGTATGGAAGCAAAATTCAATTCAATGATT
>PVKN010021947.1:0-15344 GCA_004027915.1 Capromys pilorides
TCCCTCCCCCCGACTCTTTCTATGTATTTAGTACAGGGTCTACAAGATCTCACTACACAAATGGGACTCGTAGTGATCCTCCTGTTTTTAGCATCCCAAGAGCTGGGATTACAGCCGCCCACTGCCACACCCAGTCTCAGTCCCACTCACCTTGCCCCAGGAGCGGGGCTTACATGGCACACTGGAGGTCATACCCCAGTCCCTGCCTGCTCAGCATTTCTTCACCATCATGAGGTGAGCAGCTTTCTCTGCCACCTGCTTTAGCCATGATGTGCTGCCACACTCTTGGCCCAAAAGCCATGGAGCCAGCCAACTGTGGACTGATACATTCGCAGTTCTGAGCCAAAATGAGCTTTTTTTCTTTTTAAGTTGATGTATTGCGGGTATTTTGTTATAGCAATGGAAAGCCGTCTAACCCCCTCCATGTAGATAGCCCCAGCACCTTCTCCCTCGAGACCCTCACTCTGTGCATCCCCCTTCCAGCCATCCCTGGACTGGCAATGCTATGGGAAATGATCCTAGAAAATCCACCCCTCTTTATCTTTTCCCTGATCTCTTTATTTGCAGCCTAAATGATTCATGACTTGCAATAAAGCCCTCCACAGTCCCCTCCCAGCCCCCTGCAGAAAATATTATTTAACAGAAAGGTGACAGTTATGTAATTTAGTCTTGGTCTCTATTATTGATGAATTTGACCATGAAATATTTAGGCTTCTCTGTGTTCCGCCGCTCAGGATCTGACGGTAACGGTGTCACATTCCAGTTTAGCCTTCTGGAAGATGTGTTGATCACGCACGCTCCTCCATCTTGGTAGAGACCCACACATCCCATTCAGGGATCCACCCAGTGCTAACCAGAAGGGTCCTTTTGTTCCTTAGGAATTTCCCCACCAGCAAGTGGCCGGAGTCCACAGAGAGCTCAGTGAATTCAAGGCTGGAGACAGACAGAGGGGGAAGGATTGTGTTTTGGTTATCTCTAAGTGCGAGCACGGTGCTGGGGTAGATGTGACTGGAGCCCACTCTCAGAGGAGCAAACAGAAGCTCCGTGAGGTCAAGACGCTTTCTCAGGCCACCCAGCCAGCCTGTGGAGGGCTGACACGGACCACAGACCTACCTTGGGAACCTGTGTCCTCTCTGCTTCCCGCAGGGGAAATAGATCCTGCCGGAAGAGGTGGCTCCCTCGTCCACGTGCATTTAGTGGCTTCTTGTTCAGGATCAGGATCCTTAGTTGGGAATTTAGGGTGGAGTGGGGTGGGGAGAAGATAGCAGAGGAAGGAGAAGGGCAGGATTCTGGCCTCAGAAGAGTGCCAGCCTGGTGACGGGACAGCATCAGTGGGGGGAGATTACTTGTGGGGAGCCACAGCCAATTCCACTGGCTCAAGGGGACCACACTGCAATGGGGAAACTGAGGCCTGGGCATTGTTATCCTCTCCTGGAAACTGGAGCGAAGGACTTCAGGCCTTTAACATTGCACAGCACCTGAGGTTCTTCTGTCACTTTCTGGGGGTGTTGAACCCCTGATAAGTCACTCATAAAACCTTCTTCCTCCTGGCTCTGTGGGCTGACTGTCTGTCTGTCTGTCTGTCTGTCTGTCTGTCTGTCTGTCTGTCTGTCTGTCGCAGGCTGGGGATGATGGACGAGCAACCCTGACGTGATGTTAAAATATGCATCAGGCTAATTGCATGCTAATTAGACAGATGAGGCTATTACAGTGGCTCAGGGTCCCATCTGTGCTCTGACAGATTCCAGTGCACTGACAGCACAGGGACCTCAAGACACTGGGGACCTACATGGGCATGGGGGCCATACAAGGTGACCCCTCCTGGGGACCTAAAGGGCTGTTGGGTCGAAGAACACTGGTAAGGGAAATTGATAGCCATTTCCACATAGGGAAGAACTTTCTGATTATAAGTCGCCATCTCTTTGATGACAGAAGTGAGTTCCCTGTTTTTGGAGAGAAGCAAGCTGGTAAGGGGCTGGGGAGGTAGCTTGGTGGTGTAAGCGCCTGCCTGGCAAGCTCAAGGCCCCGGGTTTGAGCCCTGATAACCATAGGCAGGCTGTGCCAACCACCTAAACTGCGTATGGCAGTGTACACCTGTAATCCCAGAACTGGGGAGGCTGAGACAGGGGGATCACAGCATGTCTGAGCTGTGTAGCAAGACCCTGTAAGAAAGAAGAGGAGGAGGAGGAAGAAAAAGCAGCAGCAAGCAGGTAGCTGATTTTGGAGGCAGAGAACCCTGCGTGATCTGAAATGGCTTCCTTTCCAGGCTCTTGGACTGCTGTGAGGCAGGTCAAGCCCCCTCCTCTCTGCCACCCCCACCAGGCAGAGGCCCTCTTGTCCTTGTGCAGGGCTCAGGACAAGGTGCACTCTCAGGGCACAGGGACGAACCCTCCCAACGAGGCCACCCAGAACGTGCTCCTCCAGGGATCCTGAGCTCTGGGAGGAGAGAGGGTGACTGTGAAGACTCCCCCAGCCCATTCTGGTCCCTGCAGGAGAGAGGTTTCTGGGGACAGGCTCATTTCATCGTCTGGTGCCTTGTGTGTAAATATTTCATATCCCCATTGAATATTTTGGGATGATTATGAATTCTTGATGTAGAAGAACCTTGGTATGTATGAGATGCAGCCGGCTGCCGCTGGGAGGGAGACACGGGGGAAGGCGGATAAGATAAATCATCACGTACCCCGGGCTCCAGTGAACAGCCTGCGTGCCTCCCTCCGCAGTCACCACACTCATGCCAACCTCATGCCAGCACGCGGCCACCCACCCTCTACCCTCACCCCTCCTGCCAACCACACCTATGGCGCCTCACCCAGTTCCCAACCACACACCGAACCGCTGTTTCCACCCTGATCCTGTAGTGACTATGACTCCCTCCCCCACCTGCCCTGCAAGTGGCCAGTCCAAGAGGAGGTCTGGGGTCCACATCTTATGCGCAGGCCTCAGGCTGGGGATGATGATGATGATAATGATGATGATGATGATGATGATGATGATGATGATGATGATGATGATGATGATGGTGGTGGTGGTGGTGATGATGATGATGATAATGACAATGACGACTTTCATTAACTGCAGCACAGAGAGGGGGATCACTGTCCCAAGGCACGCGGAGCCCAAACTCGAAACTCAGGCAGTGAAAGGCTCTATTTTCAGGCATAAAAATCTGTTGCATTTGGTAACTAAAATGTTCTGCCAGTAATAGAGAAGGGGGAAGGTATGGGGTTCAGGTAGAACTGGGTGGCCCGTGTGCCAGAAACCACTAAAGCAAATGATGATACAGAGGAGCCTGCTAGCATATTCTCTTGGTGTTGGTGGGGAATGCTGGAAATTACCTCTAGTAAAACTTGTTTGTTTTTAAGCCAGTCTACATATGACATTCAAGGGTCTCCTTGGCTACCCACCTCAGGGCCAAATGCTGCCTTGGGAGGTGGAGGGCGGGTTTGCTTACCCCTCCCCTGATTCCTGTCCCTTCTCCAAGGGGTCAAGGAGGTAGGGAGCAGAAAGCAATGCCCTCTGTGTACCCTCATGGTGGGAAGGAGGTCGTAGGTTCTTTGGAGACACCCCTTCCCAGCCCATAGCTGACCTATCTCAGCTGTCATCTGTCCCCATGTTAGTGTACACAGTCCCCATGTCATTTCCTATTCCTTCACTACCTAGGGTCCTATCTCAGTCAGTCCAGCCTTTTGGAAAGAAAACTGCACAAGGCAACCTAGCCAACCCTCTTGGCTCAGGGTAATTCTTCAAAGACAGAGCCTTTCCTAGAGGCACCACGGAACCCTTAGTACCCTTTGCTATCAAAGTGGGTGGCTAGGGTTGGCCAAATAGCTCAGTGGATTAAAGTGCCTGCAAGCAGGCACAGGGGCCGGGGGTTTGATCCCTGGGCCTGCAGTGCCGGGCTCTTTCCGTGGGAGGCACTGGGACAGCAAGGGAGGGGGGGAAAGGGAGGGGAGGAGGGAGGGAGGGTGGGAGGGAGGGAGGGAGGGGCCTGTATCCTGTGGGAATCTAGAGGTGCATGTGGACTCATAGGGTGCTGCTTGACACAGTGGCACATGCTTACAGCAGCACACATTCTTTGTCTCCATTTCTGCAGATCGTGAGCTCAAGCCCCGCATACCTAGGCCCTCTGGTCATGGACCCCTAAGGCTACGTCAAGATGTCAGCTAGAGGCATGGTGACACAGGCCTATAATCCCAGCACTCTGGGAGGCTGAGGCAGAAGGATCTCATGTTTGAGCCCAGCCTGGATGACTTAGCAACTTTGTGAGTCCCACTGTCAAAACAAACATAAATAAATAAATAAATAAATAAATAAATACGATCCATCACTGGTGTGTAGGGAAAAAAGTGAGCTGCACTGTGACCCAGCAGAGTCTCGACTGGAGAGAGCTGCTTCCAAGCCTCCTCAGATTCTGGGGCAGAAATGATTTCCTTACTGGGTGGCTTCTTCTTCAAGGTCAGGAGAAAAGTCCAGGCCTCAGAGAAGACCTGGTCCCTCTTTTCGCCTTCCGATTAGTCGTTCTCTGATTGTCCCGTTCAGGATAATATCCATTTTTTTTTTTTTTTTTTGAGGGACCGGGGGTCAAACTCATGACCTTGTACTTGCCAGGCAGGCACTTGTGCCACCGAACTATCTCCCCGGCCCCTAATATACCTTATTTAAATTAACTCAAAATCAACTGACTTGGAACAACTAAATGCTTCACTTTTGACATCATCTATTGCCAAGAGACCAGTGAAGGGCCCCAAAGGGGTCCCACGAGGTCACATACACTGCAGGCCACTTCAGGGTGTGTTCACTGCCCCAGGAATTACAGAATTACATGAGTGAAGGCTGTTCCTACAGCAACTCTATAAATGAAAATGAGAGACATTTCTGTTGCTCCTAGGAGTCATGAAAAGCAATTAAAGCAATTAATGAAAAGTTTAAGATTCCATGGGGCTGGAGAGATGGCTCAGCGGTTTAAAGTGCCTGCTTAGGCAACTGAAGGGACTGTGGTTCAATCCCTGGCACCACATGCTGTGCCAGCCCCAACCGGCTGAGCCGCCCATAATATATATTAAAAAGAAAAAAAAAGATTACACAGGAGTGAAGAACCCAACCTAAGTAGGGGTAAGGGCAGCCTCATGAAGAAGTGGTATCTGAGTTGAGACCTGCAGGTGAAACAGGAATCAGATAGGCTACCCATGGAGAAACGGGAATGCTCTGGAAAGATACAATGTCAGGTGCAAAGGCCCTGAGGCTGCAGGGTGCTGAATGAATTAGAAGAACTGAAAGACTGGATCGAGCGGCAGATGAAATGGAGAAGCTGTGGAGACCCAGCAGGGAGCCCTCACACGTGCTATCCTACACCACCTGGATTATCCACCCTGGCTAGATTTGGAGGGTGGACAGAAGGAAGACAGAGAGCTGAGGCTCCAGCAGGGAGGCGGCTGGTGGGGGTGGGTGTGCAAGGCAGAGACCTTCTGGAGGCCCGGTGGGTAGGCGGAGCGGGGCGTGGCTCCCACGTTTCTGGTCTGGCGGAGGGGGCGGAAGAAGCAGCTGTTCCCGGTGATGGCTTCCGGACCGCAGAAGGATAATCTAATTCACAGGGGAAGACTCTGACAGACGGATACGGACAAATTGAATTTGAGCCTCCATCAGGAGAGCCTAGTGGAAGAGTCCAGGACGCAAGGCAGCCACTGTTTGGTGTCCTCGGGGAGAGGTCAGGACAAGGGATTTATCCGGAGTCACCTGCTCGGTGCTAAGAAGACCATAGGGTCTGAGAGACTGCGCAAGAGGACGCGAGGCCCGCGGCTCGAGCTCTGCCAGGGGCAGGGGGGGCTGTGTGTGGTTCAGGGAAACGGGACAAGGACCTGGCAGGGTCTGCGAGAGGGGGAAGATGAGTGTTCGAAGCCAGGGAGGAGGACGAGCCCGGTTCCCTGCCCGGGGACCTCCACCATGTGGGCTGGGGAAGCACTCTCACTCCCCGGCTGACCCACCCTGTGCAAACTGGCTGGAGGAACCGCCAGGCCCAGACAGCTCCCTTCTTTTAATATAAAGCCCGTTTTCGAACTCTTTTGTGGATTTTGAATTATTGTACAATGCCGCTAGTCACACGGTCTCACCTATTTCACAGACAAATGTTCCTAAATTAACTTCTTCTTTCTAACCCCGACAAAGGCTTCTCCGTGGCAAGTGTTCCTTGACAGTGTGCGCCCAAAACGCTCATTTGCAAGGCAGGAGTGCGAGTCCACGTGAGTGTGTGTGTGAGCGCGTGTGCACGCACACCCGTGTACACGCTGACATGCACGTGCTCAGAATCCAGGCTCCCAGATCCAGGAGCTGGTGTGGACACTGCACCTCCCTCTGTGCTAGAGCTGTTCAGGGCGTGGATAGTTGCTCGTATCCTCAAGTTCCATCCTGGCTACGGGCTCCTTATAAAGGGCGACCCCTTCCCCTACCTCCTCCTCACCTCCCTCAGGGTCCAGCAGCCTCACAAGGAGCAAATGCACCCATGCAGCACCTTAGAGCGCAGGATGCGAGGAAGACTGCGGATCTTCCCGGGTTGATGCCATGAGGACTTCTTCTGAGAGAATTAGAGCTCTTCCCCTCCCCCAACTCCGGATGCAACTTCCCGGATTGCCTGCTCCTCCCCTCCCCCTTTAGCAATTCAAGCCATGGGAGAGATCCCTTGGACTCGGAACCTACAAACCGCGGCCTGCAGGGCAAGCTCACCTCTGAGCATCCCTTCCCTGAGTACCCCCTTGGCGCCCAGTCTCAGCAGCACCACTGGTGACCCCCACCCAGGGAATATAAGTGACCATGGGGGCTTGGGGTACAGCTCTAGGACAGGGTCCATGTCTAGCAGGCATGAGGCCCTGGGTTCCACGTCCCCAGAACCTACACCCTCGCCCTCTCATGTCCCCATCGCTGTCTGCAAAGTTTATGCCAGTAGCTGGAGGTTCCTTGGAGCCCCAATGTGGGACAGTTCTCCAAGAGACTTTGGGACCCCCAGGTCCTCTATCTTCTTTGTTCTTAAGGATGGCCGTGGAATGTGCTGAGTTGTCCTGGTGCCCGAGGATGGCTCAGTACACTCCCGGCTCTATTCAAGCCCCTCCTAGCATCAGGTATCTGTCCACAAGTCAGCCCTGGGAATGAGATGACATTCAGAGTGCAAAAACCAGAATGGGCTGCTTTCTGGGAGCCCTTAGCTGGATGCATAAAGAGCACACACTGATGAAACTCTGCAGCCCCGGACAGCTTTCCTGGGGGAGCCAAATCTGGGGGGAAACCAGCTCACCATAAATCCTAGGCTCCCTGCTGCCTGTCTGCAATCGATAAACAGACCTGCTTCCGGTATCTTGGTCCCAAGAGGCTTGGTCAGGTAACCAGAGCACACTGAACCTGTCTTTTGCTTCTCCTCTAAGCCCTGTAAATTTAAACAAGCAAACGAAAGAACCCCAACTTCTATAAGAATAATAACCAACATCTATAGAGTGACCTAGGACTGAACACACAGGACACCAGTAAACCCTCTCGATCACCCACACACAGATATTCTTGTCACTCCCACCTCCGGGGAAACAACACGGTGCCTGGAACTGGTTTACAAAGTGACTCCTAGGTCACATCATATACGAGGACAGGGCTTAGAATGGATGGAATGAGATTTAGAAGCTATGGATGGGGGCAGGGCTGCTGGGGATGTAGCTCAGCGGTCTAAGCACCTGCCTGGCGAGCACAAAGACCTGAGTTTGATCCCCAACATTGCACACTGAACCCTGGTGTGGTGGTACACACCTATAATCGCAGCACTGGGGAGATTGAGACAGGAGGATCACTGTAAGTTTGAGCTGCGTAGCAAGACCCTGTACCAAATAAATAAATTAATAAATGATTAAAAATAAAAAAAATAATAAACTATGGATGATTGTAGAAAGTGGGGGTGGTTTTTTAAGGCAATTTTCTCCTTGTGTGTAATTTTCCTTTTTTTTTTTTTTGCGAAACTGGGGATTGAACTCAGGCCCTTGCGCTTGCCAGGCACCCGCCTGTATGCAGAGCACACTCATTCAGTCTTTGTTACCCCACAAGGCTTAAGTGAAGTGATGAATGTAAACAATGATTAGCTTGGGAGGCCAGACGTGGTCCTGCACGCCTGGCCTCCCAGCTCCCACAGGAGGC
This sequence comes from Capromys pilorides, assembly GCA_004027915.1. Classification (NCBI taxonomy): domain Eukaryota; kingdom Metazoa; phylum Chordata; class Mammalia; order Rodentia; family Capromyidae; genus Capromys; species Capromys pilorides. The sequence continues at coordinate 8,167 of PVKN010021947.1, forward strand.
TGAGGCAGGAGGATGGAAAGTTTGAGGTCAGCCTGGGTAACTTAGCCTGTTTCAAAACAAAAGCAATAAAAAGAGGCAGGGAACGTAGCTCAGGGTAGAGCGCTTGCCCAGCACGCGCAGGCTCCTGGGTTCCACACCCAGTGCCAAGGGATAAGTAAGTAGTTTGGTTGTTCTGCTCGAGGGCAGAGGGAGCCTGTTTTATAATCACTATGATGAGCATCCCACCCCTCCTCCCTGCCTTGCCGCCAGTCTCCTTTATCTACAGCATATCCCTCCTAGCTTGAGACAGGCTTCCATACTGGTCTCCTGCTCACCAGCTTCATCCTGAGGGAGCCCTTGTGCCTCAACTGTCTCCCTTGGTGCCCCTCCAGCACACAGAGCCAGGGGCAGTTTCTAGTTTCCCCTCACTCAGCAAGTAATTTTTGGAGTCAGCCAGATATGGGGTCAGGGAGCCCCAGACAAGTTGGGGGAGCTCCCCGCAGCTCCTCCTGGCACCCCAAGACGCCCATGCCCAAGGCAGAGGGCGGCCTCTGTGGACTCTAATTTTAACCCCAAGGAAGGTGCCAATCGTTCATTTTCAAAGCTGTTTCAAAGTGACTCTGATAAGCAAATTGCTGGCAGTCCTGGCGGGTGATTATTCCTGCATTAATCAGGGGGAAATTATGCCAGTTACTGATTAACTAATTACAGCAATCAGATCGGCTGGGAGAACGGGCAGGAGGAGGAGGAGGCCAAGGTAAACACAACCTGGGAAAGGTGAAGGAGGCAATTTGGGGTGGGGACAGAGGGCAGGCCAGAGGCCTCTTCCAGTGACTTCTTGCCCCACCCCTCTCTGAGAGCCCAGGCCTCTCCACAGTAACAAGATTTGACCCCTCCCAGCCTTTGTTGGGCTTCCCATGTGCAAGGGGATGCAGGCTCTGGCCTTCAAGAGGCCCCTCAGTGATACAGGAGGCTTTGGGCTCCATGTGTCCCCCACTCCCACTCCCAGAGGGAGGGACTGGAGGAGCAGTCACACTTCGCCTTTACTACTCAATCGCAGGAGCAGGGGACAGGAGACAGAGTGAAGAGCCACCTGCCATTGCCCCCTGCAGCCCCTCCCTGGACTCAGGAGGATCAGGGACTCCTCCACCAGGCTGTCCTCCTGGCTTTTCTAGCCTCAGAAGAGAGGCACAGGACCTTTCCATAACCCTCATGCTCCCCTCTGACCTCCTGACCTCCCATCTCCCAGACGCCTATGTGCATATGTGTTGGGTACTGCTGGTGATGCGTGTATGTGCACGCATGCATGTGTGCACATTTGTGTGTCCAAATCAGAGCCTGGCCCCCAGGTTCTGATGGCCAGGTGACCTGGCAGAGAAGGTGTCACCGGATGGAAGGCTGACTCTAGACGAAGTAGATGCCAGAGGACCCCAAAGCTCGGCCACTTTTCCCTCGATGACTTATAACGTGAAGCAGGGAAGACTTGGTGCCCCTTGGCTTTTCATGAGGGGCACAGAGGACCTCCCATGGGCTGCTGCCAGCCTAAATGTGAATGTGGGGTTCTACTTGTGGGTGACACAAAGCAGTTCTGCTTTGTGTCACCCACAAGTAGAACCCAGCCTACCTTCTCCTGTCCTGCTCATCTACTGGTAAGTTCCTCAGAACAGTGGTCCCGCCTGGAAGCTCCCCCTGGTGGCTTTCTTTTTTTCTTTTTTTGTGGGACCAGGGTTTGAACTCATGACCTTGCACTTGCCAGGCAGGCAGTTGTGCCACAGAGCTATCTCCCCAGTCCCTCTCTTGGCTTTCTTTCCAGGGTGGCAGACCCAGGGAACTTGGGCCCCTATTCGTGGATATTCAAGTTTCTCTGTTTTTTTGTTTGGTTTAGTTTTGTTGCTGTCACCAGCAGTGAGATAGCAAGTGCTCCATTCTTGTGGGCTGAAGGCTTTGTTTTGTGTTGTCGCTGTTGGGCAAATTCCACAGCAACAGCCTTGCTGGGTCAAAGGGCATGCGCACAGGAACGGGGCTCCGAGCCTATGGACGACCTCAGAGACTCTCCCGCTGGACAGCACACGCCCTCCTCTTTCTCCTTGCTCCTTGCTCCCAGATTCTCCTTTCATCAAGACCAACATTTCTGCCCCATGAAAGGAGAAAAAGACTGTAGCCACCTCTAGGAGAGGGAGCCACTTAAACTCACCCAGAGCCACAGCCCTGTTAGGCGGGTCACTTCTCCAGGGTGCAAGGGACACCACCCCCAACCAGCACAGGAAAGGGCGCTGAGGAAGGGCTGCAGACATGATGTTCGGAGACAACGCCTGGCGCCAAGCCCCGGAAGACCCGAGCTGCGGCTCCCACGTCAACTCGTCAACTCTCTCTGCCACCTCAAGCCGCTCTGCCCTGCTTCCCGCCCCAGTGCCCTCTTTCTAGGGTAGGTCTGCCTCTCTCAGGGAGCCCTCTCTCCTCACTCAGGGTCCAGAAGCGAGGGACTGGTGCCGCTGCCTCAGTTTCCCTCCCGCCTGAGTCTGAGGCTACCTTCCTCGTTCCCCGGGCACAGGTATAGGGGTAGCAGTGAGGAGGGAAAGCTGCAGCATGGCGGATGGAGCCCCGTGGAGCGCAGGCGGCTGTCGCGGGGCGATTTAGGGCGATTGCTTTCTGCCAGGCACATTGTTTCCCCGCAGCCAATATTTCCTCAGCGCCACTACCTGACGTTCATTTGGCAAACCGCGGCGGGCCTGCGGACCCTGCTCTCCGCCGCCGCCGCAGCCGCGGGTAAAGAGGTGGGCGGGTACCGCTGATGACCGGAGTGAATCTGAGCTCACAATTAAAATCTCTTTAGAGATTGCAGCCCAGTGGCTGATGGATAGGACCCCAGGCTCCATCCGTCCCCTCCACAGTCCTCCACCAAGACAGATATCGACAGGACATCATAAATAGCCATGCATAGCGAGGGCCTGGCAGGCAGGCAGGTGGGAGGGGTGGGAGGGGAATTCGAAAAAAGAGCTCAAGTGAGCTCTGTACAATCCTCCTCAGATAAGCAGGGAAGGCGTTTGGAGCACTTCTGTCAGTGAGGAAATAAGGACCCGACCGAAGCAAAACCAGATTTCCCAGATTGGAATTTTGGAACTGTCTAAAACTCTACGTGGGCTCCCGGGGCCACGACATCCTTTGCCCTGGTCACGTTTTCCATCTGTGGGAAGACCCTTCCCTTCCCCAGTGTCCGTAGCTGGTACCCCACCGTATCCCTCCATACTTGCCGTTTGGCCAACTCCCAGCCACCAGAGCCCACATCTCTCTGGGGTAGGAGGAGGAAGGCTGAGAATCATCACCAATGGTGGACAGCAGTAACTTGCCTGATACGCGCTCCCCCTCTCCCAGCTGCTCACAGGGGTGACCTGCTCCTTGGGGCAGCCAGTGCTGATTCCTTCCTTCTGGGTCCCTGCCAGAGCTCCCCAATTCTCTCTCTCTCTCTTTTTTTTTTTTTAATATATATTTTAGGGAGGTTCTACAGGGTGTACAGGGTCTCATTATTAGATCGGACTTGTAGTGATCTGCCTGTTTACAGCCTCCTAAGAGCTGGGATTACAGGTATGTGGCACCACACCCAGGGGGCAGGGCTGGCACTGCAGGCCCAGGGATCGAACCCCTCTAGGCCCTGCACCTGCTTGCAGGCAGTTTAATCCGCTGAGCTATTTGGCCACCCTTGAGACAGGAGCCTCTTGAGGGCAGGAACTTTGCTTTCTGTCAGTTCTGAGCTCTGTGAGTCAAGCACTGTGGCTGGTCCACAGCAGGGGCTCAATTGAGGCATAACCAATAGCTCCCAGAGTGCAAAGTTCCTGCCCTCAAGAGGCTCCTGTCTCAAGGGGCTCAATTGAGGCATAACCAATAGCTCCCAGAGTGAACAGGCCTGGGTGAATTAGCTGTGCTTGTCAATCAAAAGAAGGTGGATGAAGAACCTTTTCTTCCCAAAGAGGAGGGAAAAAAAGCCAGAGCCACAAGAACAAAGCACAACTTAACTTCGCTTTGTTTTGTTTTAAGCAGGGAATATAAAGCATTTTATCGATCTGCCTTTTAAATTAAGAACAGGAAACGTAAAGCCATTCAATAAATAAAACATAATAAAAACACTTCGGTTCCAGAGTGTGGCTAATTAAGGAAGACAGAACAAAGAGGGAGAGGCGAGTGGAAAGGAGAAACAGGGGAGAGATGATGAAGACAAAAGAAGACAGACAGACAGACAGACAGTGGTCATGGCATGATCAGAGGGACACAGGAAGAGGCCAAAAGCTGGGGTCATGGTGCAGCTGCACCTGGCCAGAGATTGGCAGCGGAAGAGGTAGGAGCAAAGGAAATGGAATTCTTTCCCAGTTATTGGGGGGCAGAGGACAGGTCTGCCACCAAGAATGTGTCTGCTTCGACCCTGAGGTGAGACACAGGAAAGCCCAGAGCTCCAGGAGAGACAATTCCTAGGGCTGGTCAGGACAGCAGGTAAAAGAGATTCTGTCAGATTAGAGGACAGGTCAAGTGATTCTGTGGGCAGGGGCCGTTATCTGTCCTACAGGCGAAGATGAGAAAACTGAGGCACAGAGATGTCAACTGACCTGCCCAATACAGCCCAGCCAAAATCTGATTCCATGCCATCTAACTCCAGAGCCTTGATGCCATTCTGTGGGGGAAAGCCCACCCAGGAAAGAGGAGAGGAGAGAGGAGATTTCTTACACATTGCAGCCTCAGAAATCTTAGGGACCAGGGAGATAGCTCAGGGGCACAAGTGCCTGCCTGGCAAGTGCAAGGTCCTGATTTCAATGCCCAGCTCCACAAAAAAAAAAAGAGAAAGAAATCCTAAGGCTTGAAAGTGTTGAGGGCATGTGGTTGGGAATCTAGGAAGATGAGGGAGACGACTCCTACGGCCGCCTCTTCTCTGTTCACCAATACCAGGCCATCTGTGGCACAGAGCTATCCAACCCACAATCATTCAGACCCCCAAAGTCTGGGGTTTCCCTTTGCTGTGTTCAGTCTGCCTTCCAGTTCTGCCTTCTCTCAGGACTTCCGGTCCTGTCCTTGTTGTGTCAGGGTCCCTACCTCTTCCATCTCGATCTTTGACCCAACTCGGAATTGGGTGGTCACATACCAAGGGGCTCAGGTCTTAGGGCAAAGAAGCAAGGACTCTGGACATCACCGTCCTCTTGGAAAAGAGATTGGGGTAGGGAGGATGTCCCACACCGTGGCCCCCAACACCTGAGTATCAAACCCTGAAGAGAATACTTTCGGATTGGTGAGAGGAAGACGAGGGAGAATGGAGACGCTGGGAAGGATTTTGTGATGGGGTCTCTTAATCCCTAACCCCAAACCAACACCAACCCAACACACACGAGCCCCAGTGTCCACTCGGGTGTGCCCCACCCCATGGGAGCTCGAAGCCTTGACCTTCACTCAACCTCCATCCCACCATTCCCTCCTGGGACCTGAGTGACTTCCCCAGTGGATTTTAATTGCCTGACAAAAGTAATAACAATATTTATAAGGGAACAAACACAAATACCATAAATAAATACATTACCGACTCATTGAATTAATTAGTGTTTAATTACTTGAAATTACCATCAGTTACTACCAATTACCTGAACAACAAATGCATTCTTTCTCTATTACAGATGGCAATTCCCAGGGTGAAGCCTGGAGTCCCTGGCTGTAGGAAGAGACCTCAGGCCACCTGCACTGTCACCTGGCTGTCACCTGGCTGTCACCTGGCCCTTCCTGTTCTCCTCCTCCACCTTTGAGCATTCATTTATTCTGGCACCAGCTCACTGAGCACTTAGGATACTCCAGGCTCAGCTGTGGGTTTTTTGTTATTGTTTGTTTGTTTGTTTGTGGTACCAGGGATCAAACTCAAGACTTTGTGCTTGCCAGGCTGGTGCTTATGCCGCTGAGCTATATCCCCGGCCCCAAGGCCCAGTTCTGGACATAGCTGCTGGACAAAATCCTTGTTTTTCTGAGGCTTACAATCCAGCAGAGGGTAAAGATAAAAATTAGGGGTATTTTAGAAGATGATAAGCTTTATACAACAAAGCAAGCAGGAAGGAGGAATGGATGTGCGGGGGCGCTGAAGCTGAAGCTGAAGCAGGGTGATCAAGGGTGAGAGCCTGGAAGCGCCTCCATGGGCCCCGCAGACCCACTCTTTACCCTTTTCCACTTAGTTCTGTGTTTTGGGGTACTGGCTCAGATGGAATGTGTCCCTGGGTGTCCCCTGATCTCTGCCATCTGATTAGAGACAAAGGGATAGTGTCTGGGGTGACTGTATTCCTTACCCAAAGACCCCTGCCCCTACCAGGTCCCCCTTTCCACCAAGCCCTTTTGTCCCCTGGATTCTGTAACAGTCACATCCTCCCCCTGCTCCTCCCCCTGCCAGCGCCATTGTTCCTAGCCTGGGGTCCCATGCTAGAGCCTCATTTCCAAACGTCCTCTCCACACCTTTGCAATTGAGTGCCATCTGTTTTCTGCTGGGACCTGGCAGGCAGAGGCAGCCTCCTTGCAAAGGTGACATTGGAGCAGAGGTGTGAAGGCGGTGAGGGAGCGAGCCATGTGGAGATCGGGGAAGAAAGTGTCCCCGGCTCAGGGCACAGCGACTGCCAAAGCTGGAGACAGGAGCGAGCTTGGCGGCTCAGGCCTGGAGCGTAGGGGTGAAGGAAGGTCACGGAGAAGCCAGCAGCAAGCCACGCCTTTTGGGGCCCGTCTAGTGTTTTCAGGACTTTGCCTTTTGCTTTGAGAGAAACGGGAAGGCTGCGCAACCTCAGAGCCGCGACTTGACCTGGCAGGATGTGGGACGTGCACATCTGGCGGACGGGTCGCGAACCTAACAGACGACAGATAAGAGGGAGATGGTTGAGAGGCCCAGGGCAGACACGCAGCCAGGGGCCAGTGCTGGGGAAGCAGAGGTGGCAAGAAATGCGTCTTGAAACAGATCCAAAGGATGTGCTAATGGATTGGAGGGAAAGGCAGGAACTGTGGATGACTCCCCTGCTTTTGGGCTGAGCAACTGGTAAGATTTACTAGGATGGTGCGTTATAAAACAGACACCTTCATGCCGCTGGCTCAAAATATCTGACACCTGCAAATTAAACTCTGCTCGGTTCTCAGGGGTCAGCTGGCTTCACAGAGGGTCTCTTCCACGCCCCCCAGTGACTCCGCCCCTGTAAATAGACCCC
>PVKN010021948.1:0-15347 GCA_004027915.1 Capromys pilorides
TAAAAATAAAGAGGATGCATCACAGAAAAGAAAACGCTGTAAGAGTCAACAGTGGCTTCATGTGTAAAGAGACATGTGGCCCTGTTAGGTTGGTCCACCAATCCTTGACTTTAAATGATGCATGTATGTTGCTTTGGTTAAAAATAACCACAAAAAAATAATCAGATTAGGTTCAAAAACGATTGTTTCAGGTGACTAAGAGTTATTTTAAACTTTCCGTCTTAAAGCATCGAAGTGATCTTATTATGTCTAATGTGACAAGTCTCTTCAATTTGAAATTTTTTTCTTTTTTTTTTTTTTTTTTAGTTTGTATGCCAGAGGAAGGGTTTAAAGGTGAGTTCCATTTGTCATGTTTTGTTCGTGAATGTCAGAATGATACTGTAATTCTCTATTAAAGTGAAGGCTATAATTTGATTTTAAAATTTAATCCAATCACAGTCTCCTGGCAGGAATTAATTTTAGCTAAAGGCATAATTTATTCAAGCTTGTTCATTATCATTTGCAGCGCTCGGGCCTCAGATGCAGCCCATGTGTTAGAACTCTCTTCTGCCAACTGTCCGTTTAACTTCTGCTTTCCTCATTTCTTGGGAGGTTGGGAACTTAGCTCCTGGCGTTTCAAGATTTATATTTAGCCTTTTTCTAGTTCCTCTGTCAGTCTCTGTTAGAGCAATACTGATTGCGTTGCTGGGCGTGGTGGCACACGCCCGCCTGTTAGGCCAGCACTGCAAGTCTGAGGCAGAGGCAGGAGCATGAGTTCGAGGCCAGCCTAGGCTGTTCGTCTGAGACCCTGTCTCAACAAAACAAGGGCCGGTCAAATAGCTCAGTGAATGAACGCACCTGCAAGCAGGCCCAGTGTCCAGGGGCTAGATCCTGGGGCCTGCCGTGCTAGCCCCACCCCTCGGTGCACTGAGACTGCTGAGTTGGGTGTGGTGGTATATCTGTGATCCCAGCTCTTGGGAGGCTGCAAACAGGCGGATCACTATGAGTCTGATCTAGCGGTGAGACCCTGAACAGCCTGTAGACCCTTCCCTAAAATACAAAAAAAAAAAAAAAAAGATTCAGTGGGGAGACAGCTGTACAAGCGAGCATTAGGAGCAAGAGACCCACTTGAGGCTCAGCTTAACCCTCAGCCCACCCTTGCGGGGGACATTACTGCCTGGGATACCCCTTCTTGCTCATGCCCTCCACCAAAACCCAATTCAGTTGTCTTTTCCAACATAAAGCCTGATTTTGCCACCTGAAGAAAAAAAAAAGATTTCAAAACAAAACACTTTTTTAAAAAATAAGTTTAGGACAGGCGCTACATGGTATACAGGGTCTCACTATATAAATCAGACTCAGTGATTCCTGTTTTCAGCCTCCTAAGCACTGGGATTACAAGTCTGTGCCACCACACCTAGTCTCAATAGTCATCTAAGCCTGCCCCGGCGTGGGGCCAGCGCAGCATGCTGAAGATCGAGAACCCCGGGCTGCTGCACTCTGCCAAAGCAGGCACTTCAGTCCACTGAGCTCTAACTGATAAGATTTAGTTGGAGAAGAATTTACTGAATTATGTGAGGTCCAGTGAAGATGTTTATTTAATCTATTTAGAATTCAGGGATTTGGAGGATTATTACTTCAGCTGGAGCCGTGGCAGTGCCTCGTGCTGCATCTTGGCCACTGTTGTTGTCTACACCAATGACGCTTGTTAATCCATCAAGTGGAGATAGTCGTCTTACAGATAACCTCGTCACATTGTGGACCACTCCAGAGGTCCATGACAGGGTGTGATTTTACCAAGGATTGAATCTGAGTCGAAGGCCAGAGTTCTTTGTCAAAGCAGATAAGTGATACAGCTACTGCTCTGAACAGTTTTTTCAGTGCCGCTGTGTTATCTGTGTGTTACTGTGACAAAGAAACAGCCTCTCTCTGAAAAATGGCCACCAAATGAACATCAATAAAACATGATTAACCTCTGTGGAGACATACATAGGAAGCACCTGGCTTTCAGCAGAAATGTGATTTAGCGTGGAGGCAACCAAGATTTTTCTTACCCTTCAGTTCCAAGGGGCCGCTGTGTTCATTATTAAATTGGATATTCCCTTGCTGATGCATCTTAGCAAATGGAATGCATGCATGCTTGCTGTTTAGTTCACAACCGTTCCTCCTCGTGTGTTTCTCTTCTCAGGTACTGGTCTACTTGGACATTAAGCTTTGAACACTTGCTGACTGCTAAGAAGTCACCAGAGGGGAAGAGGAGTTTGACGTGTTAGGGCATTAAAGAAAAGGTGGATTTAAGAATTAAACCATGACCTGCCTCTTCCAAAAGGCAAAAACCCCATTCAAACGTGACTGCCCCAAATGCCTTATGTCAAATAAAACTGATTGCACTGATGGACATCAAACTTGAAGGACATGTTTCAAATTTTATATTTAAGGGAGGTAGTGGGAGCAAAGGGGGGGCAAGTAAAAATTGAAGTAGTAGCCAGCAACATTAAATCATGTTTACATACGAGATTTATAGTCATGGAAGGGAATAAAGTCCTGTTCTATTTCCTTGCTCGAGTTTCATACCAGACGCACTGGTCCATAAAGGATTTGTATCACAGTAGATGGGACAGCAAGCATCCTGCTCTGAGCTAAAAGTGATTCTTTAGAGGCATAACCCGCTTACCCATACGTGTCTTTGACTCATACTCGACTTTCAATAAAGCATGAAAGTGAAGAACTTGCCATCGTTGTGGAAAAGTGTCTTCCCACCTAGACTCCTCCGAGCCAGCTGCAGCGTCCCCACCGCGTGCGTGGCACCCAGTGCTCTGTGTGTTGGTTTTCAGGCAGAGGAGGGGCAACCCCGTGCCTCTGGCAGTGAGCGAGGGGCCTTGCTTTTGCCTTCACAGCCGTTTCACCTGGCACATTTCAGAAAAGGATGGGAGAGTGTTTGCTACCTATTGATGATAGCAGCTTCCTCCAGTGTGGCTGCTGGGCAGTGGGTGTTGCACACTGGAAAATTCTGACCACCTTACTACAAGAGAATGTGGAGCGTTTGGATATTTTCTTCCCATTTTCCAAGTCTCCCATTTCTTCAGTTGTGCTACTCTTTTCGAAAGCCTGCTTCTGAAATGACCTGAAAGTATCTTTGTAATAGCTTTGTTGGTGCAGAGAGGGGTACATGGATGGAATATGTCTTTTTATCCAACTCAGGGTTGTAGTTATTAGCAACAAATAATCAAGACAATATTCTTAAGACTATTGAAGGCTTTAAAAAAATACTGAACGCTTTTTAAATGAAACTTAGGCTGGGATCGGTTTCTTTTTACATTTCTTTCCCCTCTGTTAAGTATGTATGTGTACGTTGGTAGCCTGGATGCTGATGCTGGCATCTCACATTTTCCATGGCGTCAAGTTTGTACCAGGCCCCCCTACACTACCCCCAGTCTGAACTCATAATGGAGAGAGGAGGCGGATTTCAATTTAAGCACCGGTAACCTTAGAAGCATCCCATTTGAATAGCTTTCTATCAGAATAATTATGACTGTTTGCTTTAACTAAACATTTGTTTCCCCTCTGTGTTTGCAGTGTATGCAGTCTGTGCTCCCTGAGGAACTGGAGGTGTTTGATGAGCCTGTGTGGGTGCTAAGCTGCTCACAGGTTCCCCAGAACTGTCCTAGTGGCCAGACATGCCCGTAGTCAGCACCAAGATTGGGGGTTATGAGCTGGAGGCCACTCTGTGCTACCTGGGGAGACCCTGTGTCAAATTCAACAGATTGACAGAGAAGCTCCTACCAAACCATGGTTCTGGCCTTTAAGTCAGAACCTTCTGGCACAGGAAGAACTTGAGCTCACAGGCAGTGTGCCCAAGTTTTCTGATCTCAGTTTTTTACTTGGCTCCAGAGAATTGAAGGTAGAGCTTAAAAGCTGTAGCACAAAGGAACTGAACTCTTCCAAGTTGTTTAAAAGTCCAGAGTGCTTGATAGAGGAGCTTCCTTTTCTTTAGAAAAAGTTATTGGGAGAGAGAAAAAAAGAGAGGCACTGGGGTATAGTTCAATGGAAAATGCTTGCCTAATAAGGCTTAAGGCCCTGGGTTCCATCCCTAGCACTGAGGGATATAAACATTTTGGGGATTAAGCCCCAGAAATATATTTTTCCCAATTTACTACTTTATTATTTTTTAATATGGCCGACTCAGCCTGCCCTGGTGGTGGGGCTGGTGCAGCATGTGATGCCAGGAATCCGAACCGCGGTCCCTATGCTTTCTTAAGCAGGCGCTTTAGACCCCTGAACCATCTCACTGGCCCCCAATTTGCTACTGATGTTAACTTTTTGAAGAAATCTTCCCAGCTGAAGTCTATATGCTCTCGCTTTAATAATAGCAGCGGTACAGGAGGGTTGAGCCCAGAGAGCAAGACCAAAACCCCAGAAGTCCTAGAATCAGATTCTACCCACACGCCACTGCTGTACTCTTGGGAGTTTGGGCAACCTTATCCTGGGGTCTTTCCTCTACCCATAGTAGGCAAGTTACAAAGAAATGCGTGCCGAGTAGCTTCAGCTTTGCCACTGCTGCTGCTTTGCACAGGGAAACAAGGTGAGGATAACCCACACACATTCCTGTGTGTGAGACCACAAATCAGTGAAGTCCAATATTTTTTGAGTTGGGAACATTGAGGAATACACTTTGTGGGGCACCAGTGCTGGGCATGTGCACTTTTAGTACCCCCCCCCCCCCAGCCTCCCACAAAAAATATCATGAAGCTTGAGGGGTCCTCCCCCCTTTATATTTCTGACCATTTAATCCTTAAGAATGTGTATAGTAGGGCTGGCAAGATAACTCGGCAGTCTAAAGCGCCTGCTTAGGCAAGCTGAGGCAATCGCAGGGACCATGGTTCCATCCCCAGCACCACATGCACCCCAGCACAAGCCCTACCTCCAGGGTAGGCTGAGCCGGCCATAACAAAAAAGTTAAAAAAAAAAAAAAAAACACTTTAAAAAAATGTATATAGTCACAGCTTGGACAAAGTGCTGCCTCTACTTAAAATGTAGGTTGCCCGTTGGATGTCTTCATCCTCCTGGTGAGGAAATCTGTTTCTGTGTATTTACCAGCCTTGTTTAGAATTGCTTTTACCTTTTGCCAAATTAAAAAGAGATAAATGTCCTTTGATTTCTGCAGAGTCATAATCCAGAGTGTTTGTTATCCTTTTAAATGTCTTGCTAATTGCTCTATGTGGTCAAAGACTTGTTGATCAGATCCTGGTTAAATATTAGAAAGTAATGATTGGATTAAACAGCTTGTTTTCAATACCTAAGCAATGATCTATCCCTGTCCAAACAAAGTGCTGGTGCAAACTGAACAGAAAAGCCTGTATTTCCTGTTCCTGACTCTGGGGTGGCTTACCTGAGTATGCAGCATGTTCCCCACACAGGAAGCTGAGGACAGAGGGCATTTGGTGGGCAGCGGGCCTTTCATTTTACAGCATCTCGTCCTTCTGTCCCCCGCTGCCCCCTGGTAAAGCACAGATGAGCACCACCGCCCCTCCCTGGAGACACTATGGGCTTAAGTATTGGCCAGGGGTCTGGCCAACAATTGTCAACATTATTGGGGTCTTTACTTGTTAATGTTCAAGTTTATTAAAGTCTGTGGTAGGTATTTCCTTCAGCAGATTTGTAGCCAATTGTGTGCTGAGGAAGCAGCCAGTCCTGAGATGCTGGAGGCCACCTCTCTGTCTCCCCTGCCCCGGGCCTGGCTGCCTTCTCCAGGCCAGCTGTGGCTGTGGCTGTGGCTGAGGGCTCTGAGGCATCACCTTGCCTTCCACGAGCACACACCTGGTGTGAGAGCTGCTGTAAAATCTTCAAGGTTGGGTCAACTGTTCCAAATAAATTCACCTCTTACCTTATAAACCAAGAAAAGTTAGCTAATCTGGCCTTACCTGTTTCCCCATCTCTGAAGAGCAGTACTTCCTGCCTTTTTAACTAAGGCACCAAGGGCTGAGTAGCAATAAATGTTAAAGATAGAGGTTTTACACTGGGAGAGAGTTCTCCCCTGAGAACTTGCGCATGGACCCTTCTCTGGAGGCCCACTCTACGTTGACAGCCACACAGGTGTCCAGTCACCCGGCTGCTGAACCTTCCTTTGGCCCAGAAGGATTCAGAGCCAGTGGCTCGGGAGACTCGCTGGCCTGTTTATTTGGGGGTTATACTAAACACTGTTAGAACGTGTGCTTGAAGATTTATGTCACTTGATGGACAGTTCCTGCCCCACAGGGCCAGCTTGTTTTCGTCACTGCCAAGAATGTCAAGAACAAATGTCCTGAGTGCCTAGTCCTGGAAGAAGGACCGCATGGCTCTCAGTGGCACGGAACGCTGCTGAAGGCCACGGTGAGTACTTAGAGGATACTTCCTGGTCTGAGAATCATAGTTTTTTCGTTATTTGCATGCTGAAGCTTAGCAAAGAGTGTTGCTCTACGATAGAGAACAAGAAAAAAAAACCCCAGGTATTTCTTGTGTCTCTCCCTCTCCCAACAAATAAGCCCTCAGAACCAGTTCTCTGCAGGTAAGGCACCGTGCTGCTGGCTGTGTCACAGTCTCACACAGTGAGGTCCATGTATCACTTGAGTGTCACTAGATTGTAGGAAGGAGGTAGGACTTGCCAGGAGTTGTATGGCCTCTTGAAGGCAGCGCTGAGACCCGCAGGAACTCATTACTGAACCCAGCCACTGCTGTGTCCTGCTCAGCAGAGGAAAAAGGACCAAGGCGGCTGCCCAAGCAGTGCTCCTGCCCAGTGGGCTCCGCCCCACGGCCCCAGATGGCCTGTTGGTCCTTCTCGTATGCTGAGTCCTCGGCACTCGTCCGCTTACCCCGGAGTCAGCCAGGAGCTCCCAACGTAATTGCTGTATTTGATAGGTTTTGGCCCTAGTATGAATTGCTGAATTATAGTGGTCAGCGAGTATGGCTGGAGCCCTAAAGCAACTGCTTATCTGCCCAGAGACCATCTTCCCCTCTCTCCAACCCAGCCTAGGGTACAATTTCCTTTCACTTTTCTTGCCACCATAGGGGAGACCCTAATCCACAGCTCAGGTATTTCTAAACATTCCCCTCAAACTCCACCTCTAGCAGTAGTCCATAAAAGCCTCAGCTTTCTTTGTCTCAGGCCAGAGCATCTGCCCCATCTGCCCTCGATCCTCTCCATGTCTCTGGAGTTCATAAAGGCTTCTTTTATCTTTCCTGTATCTTTATTGCACTGCCGGAAAAACCTATCATTATTGACCTTGAATAGAAAACATCATCTGTTCCCCACCCCTCAACATGCTCAAGAAGAAAAAAAGGGTGGGCTTTGGGGGAAGAAGCCCTTGTAACTTCAAGGTGTGGCTACAAATCTGTGGCCAGGATCTTTGAAGTGAAATTGCTCTGGGACAGGGAGGGAGCCACCCTGTAACAGCAGCTGGAATGGCTGCCCAGATTCCAGATCCGCAGTGCCCTGCCAGGCCCACCAGGCCCTGGGCCACAGGAAGTGGAGAGCACTGAGAGAAACTGAAGGCCTAGGCAGCCACCGCCTGCGTTAGGCCAGTGCCAGCTGGCACCCTGGCCTTTGCACAGTCGTATCTGATGTTTCCTCCTCGCCTCACTTGCCGCCTGGTAATTTGTAACCAAGGGAACTGCACACTGCAGCTAGAAACCAGTTTTATGATCCTGAACAAGTCTGTTCCCTTTTGAGCTGAGACAGAACAGTCAAGTGTGCAGAGGTTGTCAAACTCTCGGAAACAGCATGGGACCTGGTGGTTTCAGAGCTGCTGCTCCTACACTGAGCCGTTCCCTGGAGGATGCTCCAGGGAGAACATGTGGGAAGTCACCAAATCGGTCTGCTTCAGAGGATTTCTGTCAGTCTCACTTGCCTCGATTGGTGTCCGGAGTCTGTACCAACTCAGCCATCCCCAGCATGTCACCAGCTCTCTGGATAAAAGAGGCACCAAGCCATGCTAGTATCTAGAATTCTAAAACAAAGGTATTTATTTTTTGAGCTGGGAGTCGAAGTCGGCGCTGGACTGGATTTTATGTCTCTCTAAATATAAAAGTCATCCCAGAAAATGAATCAGCCTAGGTTGTGGAAGATCAATCAAGCTCACTGATAGCAGGGTTTTTGGCCTTGTCTTACCCCAGAAAGAGCTGTTCCTCTAGGTTTGATCAGAGCAATTCCCACTTTTGGTTTTTGTCTGTCCTCAAAACAGGTATTTCCTATATTTACACTCATGACGCCCAAATTTCTGTAACCGAGGAGTAGGTGTGGCCCACGGTCATGTCCTTTTCTTCGCCATGTCTACAGTATCAGCGTGGAGCTTCCTGCCTAGCCAGTCTGCCATCCTCTGACAGCTGTGCCCTGGGGCCGACTCCCACTCATTACACCTAGCTCTGTGTGGAGTTTAGCTGCTCCCCCACACATGCCTGCTGCAGTTCACCCTCTTATGTGCCCCCTCAACCTCTTCCAATACTCTGTGGAGAGCACAAGTGATGGGTTCTTAGCTCGTGAGTTTTCCTGGATGTGGGTTCTGGCCCACCCCAGGTGAGCTACAGGGCAGTGGTGGTGTGGAAATATACTGAGCCAAGGGGTTCAGCCGTGTGCCCTCTCCCAAGGACCTTACCCTTCTGGGGTCTGAACCCACAGACCCAGGGCTCTGGCCCTTCTGCTGGGGTGTATGGAGCTGACAGAGGTAGGGATTATTTCCAAAGGGCATCATTCCCTTTTTAGGGCTCCTGCTCCCAACAGCATTGGGCATCATTCGGAGTTCATGATTATGCCACACGCATGTTCATTCTCCTGCCTTCTTGGATGTCAAAATTTTTGAAGCCAGCTTTCAATTCTCAGCAATTGGGAAGGCAGGGTTGGTGGCTGGGTCACAGTGTATTAAATGTTTGAGAAAAAGAAGGCTTGTGCCCAGAGGCAGCCATGCATGAGTGGTCAGTCCTGAGTGGTTTGGATTGAAATAGGACAGAGAAAATGAAGCTGCAGGGCCTTTGTCCAATCTTCCTTCAGTAGCCAGGCTCCACGCCAGGCCCCGTGCATAGCCCCTACCACACGTGTTGCCTCCTCCCCAGGGCCTCTGACCGTCTCAGAATGGTGCCCCCCAGGACACATAAGAGATCATGAGTCTTGCTGAGGAGGTTTTCTATAAAGGCTAAAATGCTGAGATGAAAAAGCTGCTAGATTATAAAGAAGAAAAAACTAGGCGTGGCACAGAAGCACAGAAGAGCACGCATTCTCTGGTCCATTCAGGCAGCGCTAGGCACACTGAGTGCCCCCCTCCCATTGTTAAGAGGCTTGGAGACTTCTGAGTTTATGGATTCTGATCCCGGAAGGGTAAGGTCCTTGGAAGAGGGCACAGGGCTGGCCCCCTTGGCTTGGTATATTTCCACACCACCCGCTTCCTCCATCTGGCCCTCCCTGTAGCTCAGCGGCAACACCTGGGTGGACCAGCAGCCATGCCTGCCTTGTCAAACTGAGGAAGCTAATGCCCTCTGTCTCCTGGCAGAGAAGAAGCAGGAAGAAGCACTGGGCTTGTGCTTGGAAATGAAGTGGAGGTCAGTCCAGCACAGTGTACAAAAAAACCAAAGGACAGGTGGAGATGCTGCTTAGAAGCTTGTTGGAGTTTGGGCTTCTGAGACAGGCGAGGCCAGCCCCATGCATGCTGCTCACTAAGGTCTGCAGGCACTCAGGGGTCATTTCCCAAGTAGGATTTACTTCACAAGGCCTCTGTAGGCCCAATGCTTTGCAAAATATGCATGCTTGGGACAGCTGCTACACCACAGTCCATTCGTTCCCCCTCACGCCCAGAAGGGCCTTGGCTGACCTTACTCAAGTTCTCTCTTTCTGCAGCTTTGAGTTAATCTTATAGTCCCAGTGCATTCCTAGACAGGGAGGCAAGGCCCCCCGGGGTGACATTCCCTGGGCCTTTCTCCAGAATCTCAGTGTCTTCCTCCTCCTGCCTTGAAAAGTGACTTACTCCCAAGCTCTGCTCAAAATGGCATCCAGGGTCTGGGGAGGTAGCTCAGTGGTAGAGCACTACTCTAGCATGTGTGAGGGTCTGCAATCCCCACACCACCAGTCCACCCACACACACACGGACATGCTTCCCTGGCCTGGCAGCAACACTACAGAGCTCTACTAACACATGCAGGAACTCAGGCCCAGACCCCCTGAACTGGAGCCCTCGTGTGTGTGTGTGTGTGTGTGTGTGTGTGTGTGTGTGTGAGACAAGATCTCACATGTATATGAGGCTGGCCTTGAATTGCTACATAGCACAGATTAACCTTAAACTTGAAGTGATCCCCCTATCTCAGCCTCTGGAGTGCTGAGATTACAGGAATAGACCACCATGCCTGGATTCTCCTGTGTTCTCTTTTATTTTTTTTTTTTTTAAATTTATTTAGTAGGGGCCAGGGAGATAGCTCCATGGCACAAGTGCCTGCCTGCCAAGTGCAAGGTCATGAGTTTGAACCCTGGTCCCACAAAAATAAATAAATAAATAAATAATATATATATATATATATATATATATATATATATATATATTTAGTACAAGTCTATAGAGTCTCATTACACAGATTACACTCATAGTAATCCTCCTGTTTTCAGCCTCCCAAGCTCTGGGATTACAGGCACATGTCACCACACCCAGTCTCAATCTCCATTTCAGTGTGCCTCATGCTGGGGATCAAACCCTGGTCCCTGCATCTGCCTAAGCAGGTGCTTTAATCCACTGAGCTATCTGGCTGGCCCTTTCTCCTGTATTCTTAGAAGTACAAGATCCCGGGGCCAGTGAGATGGTTCAGCAGTCTAAAGTGCCTGCTTAGGCAAGCTTAGGCAACCGCAGGTACTGCGGTTCGATCCCTGGCACCACAGGCTGTGCCAGCCCCACCCCCAGGGCAGGCTGAGCCAGCCATAAAAATAAATAAATAAATAAAATATTTAAAAAAAAAAAAAAAGTACAAGATCCCCTAAACTCAGGCCTCTTGCCCTCTTGCAGCTGGAGAACATACCTTAGGGAAAACACCACATAGGAGGACCAGAAGAAGCCAGTATTTGATTTCTGCTTCCCCTCAGCATTTTCCCGTTTGAGGGTGGGTAGGATGAGCCATTTCCTGTCCCTCACCCTTCCTCTCATCTCCCCTGTGATAAGCCTGAGCCAAGAAACACGGCCTGGTCCCCAGCTCCTGTGGGACTGGGCCGGGGGGCCTGCATGTCTCAGATCCTGCATAAGCTGATGTAAGGGTTGCCGAAGACTTCAGATCTTTTCCTTAATGAAATGCAGGCCCTGTGGTTGGGAAAAGAGACTGGGAGGTGGAACTGACAGGCGCTAAGCATACAAGCGTGCAAGAAGAACAGTGAATGTGTGATTTGAGTCCTGTTACCCTTCCAAGTGTTGTGAACTTGGAGAGCCAGATGGGCTTGACCACTAATTCCAAGTGATAGAGGTAAAATACAGGTCGGCCTCTACCCCTTTTGCAGCACCAGTTTCTCAAATTATTAGGACAGTGAGGTGAGATCTAGAAATCTCAGCTCGCTAGCATTAATGTTCTGTGACTAGATCTTGATCTCGGGACTGCTGGCCATAGCCTCACCCACTGTTCTCGTAGCTGCATCCTTGCAGACAGCTGCCTATTTCCTAGCTTATTCTCAGAGGAAAACAGAAAGAGGGGTCTGCGCGCGCATGAGGGGTGGGCAGGAGCCGCAGGCTCTGCAGCCAGCCAGCAGGGGAGCCGTGGGGCGGCGGAGGTATCCGCGCTGCCGCTCTCCTGCTGCCTGACCTTGGGCAGACCTCGGCCGGCCCCTTGCCCTCGGGGGTCAGTCTGTCTGATCCCTGAAGCTCTGCTTGTTGGGGTTCACCTCTCGCTCTGACCGCACCTTCCTCCCGCTGCCTTGGCTCCGCGTCCCCATCAGAGCGCGGCCTTCGGCTGCCCAGGATAGATTGGGGTGCAGAGGAACACTAGGCCACGACCCTCTTCTTCCAGCTCCACCTGGACACTTCTCCGGTCCCCCTCGCCCCGTCAGGCAAGCGGAGCCGGTGGGCACCTAAGTGTGTCTCCTCCCTCTTCTGTCACCCCCGCTTGCCTCAGAAGTTGTCTCTCCCTTCGGCTCACGGGAGATTAGCTAGATCTTGCAGGCCTTGTTGCTTTTTTAGCTTTCTTAGCTTTTTAGCTACTTCTGCCCCTTTGGTCCTCAGTTTCCCCACCTGTAAGAAGGGCCGCGCAGCCGGGTTGGGGCCTCCCAGCGCTGCGCTCCCGCGGCCGGCTCCGCAGTGAGGGGGGAGCGGCGCCGGGAAGCAGCGCTCGGAGTCACGTGACGTCCCCCTCCCCGAACTGCGGCGGCGGCGGCGGCGGCGGCGGCGAGCGCCGACTGCGTCCGGGCAGAGCTGCAGCGGCCGCGGCGGGCACCAGAGTGCCGAGCCCAGGAAGCCCCGGCCCAGGCCCGCGGTGAGTGCACTGAGCGAGGAGAGGCCCGCGGTGTCCCCGGCCGCTAGCGGGGACCCCGCACGGGCGGGCTGGTCGGTAGGGGGCGAACGTGTAGGGGGTGCTCGCGTCGGAGGGGAGCAGCCGGGCTCGACCGCAGCTGGAGCGGTGGGGGAGGCCCGGGCTGCGCTACCGAGCTCCTGCCTGGCGGTGTGGGGCTGCTGGGCAGCAGCTGGGGTCTCGGGTCCCACCCCCTGGGCGGGTGGCTGCGGAGTCTGCAAACGTTGGAAAGGGGGCATTTTGGGTTTCCGAGGAGCGACTGAGAAGAAGTGAGTGCTTTTCCTCCACCGCGGGGAGGGGCCCTGGCTCTGGCAACCCCTAGAGGGAGGTGCCTGCGCCCTCAGTGCAAGGAAGTGGGGGTCCTCAGGTCCGAGGACCCCGAGCAGAGCTGGGAGAGCTCAGGGCGAGCTGTGATATGCTTGCAACCCTAGGGGCAGAGCGCGTTATCCCCGCCCTCTGTCCCTGACCGGCCAAGGAGCAGGGCACACACGTCACGAAGTCGAGCGCCCCCTCATCTTCTCTGGCTCGGCAGATCTGAGGACTCAGTAGGAATTCACAGGACTGTCTCCATGCCGGCATTCGCTTTGGTGTCAGCCACAGGGCACAGGGGTTCAGGGAAGAAACCTTGCTTACCCACACCCCACAAAACACACACGAGCTCCGCAGGTGAGCGCCCCCACCTCCACCCCTATCCCTAGCAGTCTAAACCGAAGCAGGGCTTGACCCCTGAGTCCTTGGCGTACATCGCAGGTCTGAGGGTATATTCACGGCGCCCACCCCTCACCTGGCACATTGGCATCTGTGCCTGCTCTTTACTGCTCTTCTGGGCCAAGTCACAGGGCTGAGGGCCTGGTAGCCAGGAGGATGGCATAGGGGAAAACCAGCCAGGTTGAAAGCAGGAGAGAGGGGCAAAGAGACAAGGAAGCACGTGAAACGGCACAGCCTCCGCCCTGAAGGAGACTGTGCCTGACCCCCAAAACCCCCAGGGACAGGACAGCAACTTCTGTTTCTTGAGGATCCTTTGGGAGAGAAGCCCCAGCGGCAGCGGCTGTGGGTCTTCTAGTTAATGCAAAAGGACTTGAGCTACAAGTGCCACTGGAAGGTGTCTCGGCTGGCACAGGATCCAGGCTGGCAGCTGAGTGGGCGAGATGGTGCTTAGGCCCTCCTGGTCCCTGATTTTTCTCCCCTCGCAGCACCTCCATGGTACTCCGACCGCACACACAGTTTCAGGGTCTGGGCAAGGGGCGGGCATGCCTTAGGCCTTGGAAAGGGTTATCATTACCTGTCAGGATAATCATCACTCCTCAGGCAGCTCCAGCACCTGCCCATCCTTGACAGCAGTGCGAGACAGGCCCTGAGGTCTCCCTTGCACAGACAGAGAACTAAGTAAATTGTGAGGTCATTGAGTTGCCTTGTATTCAGGCCAGAATCCCAGTTCTCCTGGGCCAGGGGGCAGATTCTGCAGGGTGGAGGAGGAGTCGGTGGCCACATGGATGTCAGAGTGACCTGCTCCCTTTCTGCTGCCTGTGTGCATGGGGGAGGGTCCTCTGATGGAAGTAGGAGGTGGGCGGTGGGTGGGCTTGAGGAGAAGCTTCAGAGCCTGCACGTTTTGCTGTCCCCTCACATGGTTGTGATGTGTCCCCACTCTGGGGCTTTCCCAGCTCACTGCCTTTCTTGTGCCAAACCCTCTCCTTCCCTCCCCAAGGTCTCAGAAGACCCCTCCCCAGGCCTCTTGGAAGGTACAGGTCTCCTTTTTAGTTTGGTGTAAGAAATTGCTGCTCTGGCTTCAGGACCCCTAGCAGGGTCTGCATAAACACCAGGAGAGGAAGCCCCAGGACCCTGCCCTTCTCCTGCCTGGACCTTGCCGTCAAGCTCCAGGGCTGAGAAGCCCTTCGAGGATTCCCGGGCCAGCTCTGTCTTCCCTGCTACCTGTCTGTGAGCCTTTGTCCTGCCTGTCAGGCTGCTGAGCAGTCAACACCCTGCGCAAACAGCTGACATTCATGCGCAGCCAGACCCAGACGCAAACATGGCTTGACTCACAAGTACCCAGAGACCCAGACATGGGACACACAACATACTCAGACCAAGACGCCAACCTGACTCCACTCCCCATCATACACAGGTGTCAGCCCCTGTGTACACGGAAATAGGGGGCGTGAGCAGGACAAGCTTCTTGGAAGCCTTTGTTGGGCTGGGATCTGGCTCTTTGACCTCCTCTGTGTGCACACGATACCTGTACCTTAACAAACCTGGCAGACGCGCTGCTATTCCCACCCACACCCAGGCCACCTTAGGTGCACGCACGCATGCATTACATCAGCTTCCTGCATGTGGGATGCTAGAGCCTCATCACCCCAGGGCGTGGCAGATGCCTCTGTGGACAACCCCAGCAAAGCCTCACTTTCTCCCTTTGTGTGACCCCAGTGTGGCCAGCTGTAGCACACCGGGCTTTTTTCTCAACAGGTCTTGCCTTCTTGTCCCCAGCCCCCCACCACATTTACAGGGTGGTCACTGAATCTCTGTTCTGGCTGTCCCTGCAGGTGCCACTCTGCAGCTCACTCCCCAGCACAAGCTCTGCACAGCCCTGGGTTCTCTTTTCTTGGCTGCTTTTGCCGGATGCCTGGCGAACCCTAGTTTCTACCCTGCCTCCCCAGCAAGGCTGGGTGCAGCTGTTATGAATGAAACTTGAACTTGTCTGCTCACCCCCCTTCCCCCCACATGGCAGAATCTCTGCCAGGCTGGGGCCTGGCACCCTGGCTGTGTCTCTCACAGCCAGAGAGCAGTACCACTGGGAAGCCAGTGCCTTGAAGCACTTCCATGGGCTTCAGTGAGGCTGTGGAACAGACTCTGATGCCAAGTCAGGGGCAGAGAAGGGC
>PVKN010021949.1:0-15353 GCA_004027915.1 Capromys pilorides
CGCACCGATCCTCCCGCCTCAGCCTCCCAAGTGCTGGGATTACAGGCGTGCGCCACCACATCTGGCAATTTTTCTAATTTCAAGGAGAATACTTGGTTAAATCTATAAGGAGTGCTTCAACCTTCCTTGTAGGAGTCCCCTCCTGGATCTTGAATTGGTCCAAGAAGTCTAAACTTCCAAACAAAACTACATTGTTGGAATCCCACCAAGTTAATTCCAATCTACCACTCCCAGTGCAACCCACAGGCGAAAACAAAGACACTAAAACACACACACACACACACACACACACACACACACATAATTATTGGGGACCCAAAGGGCCGTAAGTCCAGCCACAAAGATGGCTTTCCCGAACAAAGAGAGCAGCCGGGTTTTATTAAGTCAAGAAGGAGGAGTGGCTTGAAGAAGAGAATTGTGGGAAGGAGGTGAGCACTGTGAGCTGGGCTAGGTAGGGGGCCTGCATTTACCTCTACCATATGCCGAGAAGATTTGCAGAGGAAGTAATTTGCATTATGCTATTGAGACAGCGCCTAATGTTTCAGGGGTCTGGTGTTTCAGCTGTGACACATAATGTTTCAGGCCCCAGGAGGTCACAGCCTCTATCTCGAGGCTCGATCCCACCCCATAGCACATAGCACTGGCTCTTCGTCCTGTCTCGACCTGGCTCACCTTAAAGAGCGGCAGGTGTGGGTTATCAGGGAAACACCCACACAGAGTCTTCAAAGCTTATCACCAGCACCTCAGCTAGACCAATACACCCTGCTTAAGGCCAATTGAAAGGATCAAGAGAAGTCCTGGCCAGCCCTGTACATATCAACATGAGGAAACAGGGTCAGGCTCAGCCAAAATGGAGACGGTCACTCTTCTTTCAAGGGGAGCTGCTCGGGGGCCCTCCACACTCCCTGGCCATGGGTGTCCAAGGGTTGGAGAGTTCTCACACATTCTTATACGAGTAGATTGTCCTGTGACTCTTATCTTCTCCTTGCCTTCTCGGATGTCTGCTCACTTGATTGTTCCCACAATTTTTATTGGCTGCCTCATTCTACTTTTGTTTTTGTTTGGGTTATTTTAAAACCTGTCTTCATGGCTCAGCAATCTAAGCACCTGTCTGGCAAGCATAAGGACCCGGGTTCAATTCCCAGCACCACAGGCCATGCCGGCCCCAGAAGCCTGGGCCCACCAAGCCAGCCACCGAGATTGGGCATGGTCGTGCGTTCATGTAATCCCAGGGCTGGGGAGGCTGAGACAGGAGGATCACTATGAGTCCAAGCTGTATAGTGAGACCCTGGACCAATACAGAAAAAACAAACTGTGGACCAGTGTTAGACAAGGGACAGAAGGCAACTGAACCCAGTGGAAATATAAAAGGCAACGTGTCTCTGTTTTTAGAGGACAAAATCTTCTATATACAAAACCAGAAGGATCCTACTAAAGCTCTTAGAAATAATGAATGAAGTATGTGAGGCTACAGGATCCAAAAATCAAAAAACAAAACACAGTTGCATTACTACATAGTAGTAATGAGTTAGATGTAAAATAAATAAGCAATTTTACATACAATAGCACTAAAAATCATTTAAAATCAGGAATGAGTTTAGGTAGGAAGTGAAAGATCTGCGCAAGGAAAACTATACCATACTGAAGAAAGAAACTAATGAAAAACAAGCAAATGGAAAGATGCCCCTAGATCATGGATTGGAGGAATTGGTATTGTTAAGAATCCCAAGGTGGGCATGGTAGCACACCCCTGTAATCTGAGCACTTGGGAGGCTGAGGCAGGAGGATCAGTGTGAGTTCAAGTGGGCTACAAAGGTGAGCTCAAGGCCAGCCTGAACTGCATAGTGAGACCCTGTCTCAAAAAGACAGGAAGAAGAAGAAGAAGAAGAAGAAGAAGAAGAAGAAGAAGAAGAAGAAGAAGAAGAAGCCCAGCTAACAAGGAAATCTGTATATTCAATGCAATCCCTTCTCAAATTCAGTGGGATCCTTCTCAGAAATGGAAATACATAAAAACAAAAAGGACCCTAAAACATCTGTAAAGGCAAAGCAGATCCTGAGCAGGCAAACCAATCCTGGACAACAGAAGACGACTAAAGGCATCATGCTATGGGCTGGGGAAAGGGCTCAGTAGAGTAAGTGCTTGCCTGGCAAGCTCAAGGTCCTGACTTCAATCCCCAGTACTGCAAAATAAAATAAAATAAAATAAAATAAAATAAAATAAAATAAAATAAAAGCATCATGCTCATGAGTCCAAATTATGTTCCAGTGAGGCTATATTCCATACAGTGGCATAATAATAATAATAATAATAATAATAATAATAATAATAATAATAATAATAGAGGACCGGGGCTAAACCCATGCAAAAATAATTTTTGACAAACACAAAAAGATTACACAGGGGAGAAGGACACGGTGTTGGCAACCCTGGATATCTACAAGCAAAAGAATGACATTGAACCTTTCTATTGCTTTGCCCTTAAACATCAATTGATATTTGTTCAAAACTATTTAACCAGCACTACTCCTCCCCAAAATTATACGTGACAATGGGCAAAGGAGCCAGGACATAATTAATTGTCCAAGTCTCAATAAACCCCAATTTTCTTTTCTTTTTTGCTTTTTTGAGACAGGGTCTCACTATGCTGTTCAGGCTGGCCTTGAGCTCACTTTTGTAGCCCAGGCTGGTCTCAAACTCACACGATCTTCTTGCCTCAGTCTCCCAAGTGCTGGGATTATAGGCGTGCACCACCATGCCTGGCTTCCAGTTTTCATTAAATATTTTTAAAAAGACTTTTAAGTGTAAGCCCACTATTACTGGAAGCAATTATTCACATCTTCAGGAATGGGGTGGTCTCTAAATGTCTGATCGACCGACAACAAGCACATAGAGACAGACAGACACACATACATACACACACACGCACACACACACACACACACACTGCTTCTGCAGAGTCACACATCACAGTGGTTGTGGGGGGTGTCTTTGGCATAAGAGGGTGATCGGCTTAGTCCAGCTTTGCTGCTTTCTTGGAATGCGACTATTCATGAGTTAATTTTTTCTGAGTCTACTTTTTTTCTTTTTGAGACAGGATCTCTCTGTGCAGTTCAGGCTGGCCTTGAGCTCACTTTTGTAGCCCTGGCTGGTCTCGAACTCTCATTGATCCTCCTGCCTCAGCCTCCCAAGTGCTGGGATTACAGGCTTGTGCCACCATGCCCGGCTATTTTTTCTTAAACATAAAAGGTAATAACCCCTACACCTCAAAACTATAATGAGCATAAAAGGATATACCATTGGTAGAGCATGTCAACAACAAATGCTCTCAATGACATAATTACCAATTCCATAACAGATCTCATAATAACAAGGGAGGACCTATTCATAGAAATAGTACATTGTTAAAGAACTGACATACCAAAGTGACTGACACTGTTGCTACTGATTTCCACAAGACCACAATGAAAAGCATGAACCTGTGCCAGCAAGATAGCTCAGGGGTCTAAAGTGCCTGCTTAGGCAAGCTTAGGCAATCACAGGGACCACAGTTTGATCCCCGGCACCGCATGCTGCACCAGCCCCACCCCCAGGGCAGGCTGAGCCAGCCATAACATAAATAAAAAATGAAATTTAAAAAATATGTAAAAATTGGAGCCAGGCAAGGTGGCACACGCCTGTAATCCCAGCACTTGGGAGGCTGAGGCAGGAGGATCAGTGTGAGTTCAAGACCAGCCTGGGCTACAGAAGTGAGCTCAAGGTCAGCCTGAACTGCATAGCGAGACCCTGTCTCAAAAAGACCAAAAAAAAGTAAAAGGAAAAAAATAAAAGCATGAACCTGTCTTATTATGGGGCAGGGGGAAGTGACACAGATGTTTAGCCTTGAACATGGGGCCCTGGCTGTTGGAACACACAGTTTGGGGGAGATGGGTGTGGCGCAGGGCCACTGCGGCCACCTCAGCATTTCCTCCCGTGGTCACCAGTTTCGTCTGTGTCTAGCTCTGCTCAGCACCTTGGCCAATGCCAGCCTCACCTCCCGGTTCCTGAGACTGTAGATGAGGGGGTTGAGCGTGGGAGTGATGAGGCTGTAGAACAGGGAGACCATGTTGTCCTGGTGGGGGTCGTGGTAGGCCCCGGGCACCATGTACATGAACACAGCTGCGCCGTAAAAGAGTCCCACCACCGCCAGGTGCGAGGAGCACGTAGCGAAGGCCTTGCCGCGGGCTTCCCTGCAGCGCATGCGCAGCACAGCCTTCCACACGTGGCCGTAGGAGGCGGCCACGAGGCACAGGGGCAGCAGTAGGATCAGCACCCCGGAGGTGGACAGCGCCAGCTCGTAGGCCGAGGTGTCGGCGCAGGAGAGCTTCAGCAGGGCGGGCACCTCGCAGAAGAAGTGGTCCACGAGGCGGGAGGCGCAGTAGGGGAAGCGCAGGGTGACAGAGGTCTGCACGCACGCGTTGAGCAGCCCGGCCAGCCAGGAGGAGCCCACCATGCGCAGGCACACGCGGCGCCTCATGAGCACCGCGTACTGCAGCGGGCGGCACACGGCCACGTAGCGGTCGTAGGACATGAGCGCCAGCAGGATGCCCTCCGCCACGCCCATCATGGTCAGCAGGAATATCTGTGCCGCGCAGCCTCCCCAAGAAATGGAACTTTCTCCTCGCAGGAAGTCGGAGGCCATCTTGGGAACAGTGACCAGGGGGAAGCCGACGTCAAACAGGGAGAGCTGGCCGAGCAGAAAATACATGGGGGTGTGGAGTCGCGGGTCCACGCGGATCAAGAAGATGAGAACGGCGTTGCCCAGAAGGCCCACGATGAACACGGCAGCCACGAGGACGAAGAGGAGCTGGCGGGACCCTGATCGACCAAAGAGGCTCACCAGCGTGAAGCCGGAAACCTCCGATCCGTTCCCATCCATCACGTCTACTCAGCATGTTTCAGGAGCAAGGAAGTCCAAGAGACCAATGGTGAGAAACCTGTGTGTGGATGAAAAATGATTTTCATCCCACGTCTGAAGTGCCATCAACTGGTAGTGACTGCGCGGGACATGGCCCTGCAAAGAGTTATAAAATCACAACTGGATTCTGTACATAAGGCAAGATGAACAGTGCGGGACTGGGGTTTGAACTCACAACCTTGCACTTGCCAGGCAGGCACTTGTGCCATGGAGCTATCTCCCCAGCCCCGATGAACAGTTCTTGATCATATCCCATAGCCTGCCACAGCTATGGGATAAAAGAGGATCAGACTGCTTCTCTGAATAAAACACGAGTGACACTCCACGCAGGAGATGTCCACTGATCCTTTTAGTGGAAGGGCTGGCCAAATAGCTCAGGGAATTAAAGCTCCCCCAAGCAGGCTCAGAGGCCAGGTGTTCGATCCCCAGATCTGCTGTGCTGGCCCTGCCCCCCGGGCATGCTGAGATGGCAATTGAGACTGGGTGTGGTGGTACACACTTGTAATCCCAGCTCTTCAGAGGCTATAAACAGGTGGATTACTAGAGTCCGATCTAGGAGTGAGACCCTGAACACCCTGTAGACCCTTCCCTAAAACAAACAAACAAACAAAAAAATTATTTTAGTGGAAATGTTAAGTTCCAACCTAGAGGCAGTGTCAACAGTGTTTTGGCAGAATATCTCAGTACTGCCCATCTCAGGAGGCCTGGCCCAAATGAGAGGATAGACACCAAGAAGGCTGGACGGTAAGATAGGGCTTGTCTTAGTTACTTTTTACTCATTGCTGGGACAAATATCCAACACTCAAAATGAAGGAAGGAAAGGTTTATTTATCTCACAGTTGCTGGAGGCTTCAGTCCATATTTGGCTGGCCCAAGGCTGAGTGGAACAGGGCAGAGAGCATCCAGTTCATGGCGGTGGAACAGCAACAATCACAACAGAGGCAACCAACCAACCAGGGTGCAGAGAGCAACAACTGGAGTCTGTCTCTCTGTCTGTCCTTTTTATTACATTCAGGCTGTCTGCCTTAGCCTATCCACCTTAGGCCACACATCCATAATCCCATCAGTACTAAAACAGATAATCCCAGTGGATCATGAATCAAGTCTCAAAACTCTAGAAGTCCCCACCTCATGATTGCATGAGGCTTTGGGGGGACAACTAGACATAAACCATAACAGAACTTGAAGCAACAAATCAATTTAAAAAAAAACAGACAGAAACACCTGGGTCGGAATGCCTACATGATAGGCTGGAGCGAAGAGAAATCCCTTCCAGAGATCAAGGTGATGGTGTGAGTCTATAAAACGCAGATAACGTAAGTTCTACAACAGCACATTGGGTGACCATGGATGGCAGGCATAATACCTGCGGGAGGCGGAGAGAGGGTTATCAACTAGTTTAGCTACCATAGTTGGATTTCAGGCAGTGCATGACAATTGGATGATCAGTGCGTAGTCTGAATCTTTTTTTTTTTTTTTTCTAAGAACAAAGCCACTTTATTTGGGTTTGGGACTCTTCATGGTTCTGTCTCTACTGCCTGACCTCCTGCCATCACGACTCCTGGACCTAAACCTGCTCCCGCTGTGGCTCAGCCGTGGATCTGATTCCTGCTTCTGCTTCCACTTCCGCTTCCGCTTCTAGTCCTGCTGCACCTTTGGCTCCAGCTTCGGCTCCAGCTCCAGTTCCAGTTCCAGTTCCCGTTCCAGCTCTTTCTCCATCTGTTCCGAAATCCCAACAATGAATTTTGGGAAGCTGGTAGAGACCTCTACCTGTCTCTAGATCAGACTGGTTCCATCAAAACAGACAGGATGGAGGAGGCAGGCCACCACGACGATGACTGTGAACTGATTTCAATGACGACTGTGAGCCACCAGACCCAGATGATGCTGTCTCTGGTAAATGCTGCCTGCGTCGATGAGATGGATGAAAAAGATGATGGGGACTGTTATGGTTTATGTCTAGTTGTCCCCCCAAAGCCTCATGCAATCATGGGGCAGGGACTTCTAGAGTTTGAGACATGAGTCATGATCCACTGGGATTATGTGTTTTAGTACTGATGGGGTAAAATTGGTTCCTCCCTGGAGCATGACCTGGGCCTGCCTAGGATATGATTGGCTCCTCCCTAGAGCGGGATCAAGGGCCCATCCTGGGGTATGATTGGTTCCACCCTAGGGCATAATGAGCCCACGTCAGAGTGACTGAGCACAAACAGACTTTTTAAAGGGCTGTTGCTCTCTGCTCCCCTGGTTGTTCTGCTGCCATGAACTGGATGCCCTCTGCCCTGGTCCACTCGGCCTTAGGCCAGCTGATTATGGACTGAAACCTCCAGCAACTGTGAGCTAAATAAACCTTTCCTTCCTTCATTTTGAGTGTTGGGTATTTGTCCCAGCAATGAGTAAACGTAACTAAGACAGGGACCAAGAGCAGCAGCCCACTGCAATCGTAATTTGTCATTTCCTTAGCCACCTCCGTGCTCAGCTGACCCTGTTTTCAAGCTCCAAGCATCAACCACAACCCCAGCAGCAGAAACACAGAAGA
Source organism: Capromys pilorides (assembly GCA_004027915.1). Lineage (NCBI taxonomy): Eukaryota > Metazoa > Chordata > Mammalia > Rodentia > Capromyidae > Capromys > Capromys pilorides. The sequence goes on from PVKN010021949.1 coordinate 7,495, forward strand.
GGAAATGGAGGAGCCGAGTGTGGAAGGCCTCCTCGCAGCCCCCTAGGCAGCTGGAGGGCAAGAGATGGCCTCTTCCTCCGCAAAACAGGTGGCGACCACCTGGGCTGTCTTTTTGTTTGTAAAAACATGGGGGGAATGGAGGATTCCATGTTCCATGATGTAAATTTGGTACAAAAACATTCTGCATATCCTGGCTTGTGTGTGGAAAGCAAATTTTCATCTAAAAGAACCGTAGAGGGCTGGTGAGATGGCTTAAGCACCTGCCTAAGAAAGTTTAGGCCAATGCTGGAACCACAGCTCAATCCCCGGCACCGCACGCTGCACCAGCCCCACCCCCAGGGCAGGCTGAGCCGGCCACAACATGAATAAATAAATGAGGTTTAAAAAAAATAAATTTAGCCGGGCATGGTGGCATACGCCTGTTATCCCAGCACTTGGGAGGCTGAGGCAGGAGGATCAGCGAGAGTTTGAGACCAGCCTGGGCTACAAAAGTGAGCTCAAGGCCAGCCTGAACTACATAGCATAGTTGAGACCCTGTCTCAGAAAGACCAATAAATAAATAAATAAATAAATAAATAAATAAATAAATAAATTTAAATTAAAAAAAAAGAACCATAGAACATGATACTGGTTAAGAGCCTTCAGAAAACACTAGGGAGGAAAGGAAGGAGATGGCTAATGCACGCATGGGGGCCGTGAGAGGAGAGGAATAAAATCCATGACACAGTAGCATAATGTTGGCACATTTACCTAATCTAAAAGCTCTACTTTGTCTAATGTAAAATAAAATAGGGAGTAGGCAGGATTTTAAATGTCACCCACATAAATAAACTATACACCCTGCAGATATGTCCCTGCATGACATTATACCTCATATACATGTATTGAAATGCCACCCACTGCACCTCAGAAATACATACAACAGTAGCAGTGCAGTTTATGGTTATAGGGGTCACATCCTGGAAACACCCCAAATGCCCATCAACTGGTAAGTGGATAAAGATGTGTGTGTGGGTTATACAATGGAGTACTATGCTTCCATAAAGAAGGATATACTCGAGACATTTCTTTCTTTTTTCTTTTTTAATTAATTAATTAATTAATTAATTAATTAATTATTTATTTGTTTGCTTGTTGTGTTTGTTTGTTTCTTTATTTATTCATTTTGTGGCTGGCTCAGCCTGCCCTGGTGGTGGCGCTGACGCAGCATGTGGTGCCGGGGATCGAACTGCAGTCCCCGCAGTTGCCTGAGCCCTCCTAAGCAGGCGCTTTAGGCCACTGAACCATCTCGCCGGCCCCTACTCAAGACATTTCTAAGAAAATGTATGCACCTTAGGCCGGGTGTGGTTGCGCATACCTGTAATCCCAGCACTTGGGAGGCTGAGGCAGGATGATCGATGTGAGTTCGAGACCAGCTTGGGCTACAAAAGTAAGCTCAAGGCCAGCCTGAACTGCATAGCAAGACCATCTCAAAAAATAAATAGAAATAAAAATAAAAAGAAGACAGAAAAATGTATGCACCTTGAAACTATACTTTTCTTAAAAAATATATTTGGTTGTTAATAGGGTCTCACTATGCAGCTTGGACTTGTGGTGATTCTCCTGTTTTCAGCCTCCTCGGCGCTGGAATTACAGGTGTGCACCACTACACCCGGACTCTGGCTGGCTCAGCCTGCCCTGGGGGTGGGGCTGGCAAGTCATATGGTGCTGGGAATTGAACCACGGTCCCTGAAGTTGCCTAAGCCTGTCTAATCAGGTGCCTTAGTCCACTAAGCTATCTCACTGGCCACTGAAACTATACTCTGAAGTGAAATAAACTGAATGCACCCATATAAAGACCATAGTCTCTCTGGTATAGGAAACAGAAAATGTAACTAAGGACCAAAATGTGTGATCGTTACAGTGAAGTAGAAAAGTGTTCAAATGGGGGGCCGGTGAGATGGTTCAGTGGTCTAAAGTGCCTGCTTAAGAAAGCTCAGGCAACTGCAGGGACTGCGGCTCGATCCCCGGCACCACATGCTGCGCCAGCGCCACCACCAAGGCAGGCTAAGCCAGCCACAAAATAAATAAACAAAGAAACAAACAAACACAACAAGCAAACAAATAAATAAATAAAAAAAGAAAGAAAGTGTTCAAATGGGGAAGGGAACAAAAGAGAGAGGAGAGGAGGAAAGGGAAGAGAAGGAAACAAAATGAGGAAAGACAGCAAACGTGGAAACAAAGCTTTGTAAATGAGGAGGGGAGGAGGGTTGAAGGGAGGCCAGGGGGATGGGAAAAAATGGCATCATGCGGAGGCACAGATTTCTAGGATGAATACGATCGTGATGCACATCTACAATGTCCCAGTGAAATCCGATTTCGAAAAAGAAGTACGTTCAACACTGTGTGTCGATTCAAGAGAAGTCCGAGCACTGGTCGGAGAGCCCGTGCCGCAGTACAGTGCCCAGCGCCTGGCACGCTTCCGGTCCACCTTCCGACTTCTTGTTATTCTTATGGTCAGCACTGTGCCCCTCCTAAGGAGCCTAACCCTGCGCAGCTTAGCCCCTTAGCCCCTCGGTCCTGTTCTGATGCCCCGTCCTTACCAGCTAGAGCCAACCTTCTCTGGCTTGGGTAGTCTGTTGCCAAAGTCTTAAGAGCCTGCGTATCCCCTTCCCCACCTCCAGGGTCTTACAAACAGGCTATCTCCATGCTGACTAGCTTGGGTGTGGATCATTCTTTGCCTGAGAGAACTGTTCCAAGCACTGTAGAATGGAGAACAGCATCCTAGACCTCGGCTACCCACGGTGGCACTCCCCCGCCCTGTGACAAGTGCAAAGACTGCCAGAAGTCCCTTAGGGCACGAAACTGTCCCCCACTGGAAAACCTCTCACTTACAGTGGTTTTAAAGTGATGTGTAGGGATTTCATTTATCAATTCTTCTTCTATAAATAACACCTTAATTATATGCAGTTCAAACAGCACAAATCCCTGGAATATAATTATTTCTATGGCTCCATGCAGAAAGATAATCATCCTCCCAACCCAGCGCCACAGACTTAGAGCCGAATGTGTGAGCTGGCACGACAGCTTAGGGGACGTCGCTTCTTAGCACCTGATGACTGGCTTCCCAAGAATCTGACCTCTTTCTGCCCAACCGCATCTCCCACACCACGCAGGCCAACTTTGCGGCAGGTGCCTGGAAGATGCGTCCTTTGCAAAACTTGACTCTCTGGATCCTCAGATTCTGGAGGTGGGTGGTGGCGATGACGGCACAGTGACACACTTTATGCCACTGAGCTGGGCAGGTGAAACTGGCAACATGCTAAAGTTCTGTTAGGAAACTCTTGGTGATAAGAAAGACTTCTAAGGGAGATTAGTATTCGTCTATATTTTCTGAATGAGAAGACATAAATTCCAGTAGTTTAGGAAGGAAGGAAGGAAAGAAGGAAGGAAGGAAGGAAGGAAGGAAGGAAGGAAGGAAGGAAGGAAGGGACTCAAGATTTGGACAAAATAAGAATCAAATTCCAGGGCTGGAGAGCAGGGGAGGTAGCTTGCCAGTCTAAGCATCTACCTGGCAAGTGCAAGGATCCAGGTTCTTTTTTTTTTTTTTTTTTTTGTCTTTGTGAGACAGGGTCTAGCTATGCAGTTCAGGCTGGCCTTGAGCTCACTTTTGTAGCCCAGGCTGGTCTTGAATTCGCACTGATCTACCTGCCTCAGCCTCCCAAGTGCTGGGATTACAGGCGTGCGCCACCACACCCAGCTGAGGTTCAGTCCCTGGTACTGCACATCATGCAAGCCCTGAACCCTAAGCACACCATTCTCTACCAAAACTGGTCATGGAGATGCACACCTGTAATCCCAGTGCTGGGGAGGCTGAGACAGGAGGATCACCATGAGTTCAACTGCATTTGGAGACCCTGTACCAAATAAATAAATACCTGTCTCTTCTTTCCACTATGCCCAGCCATAATCTGACTCTGAGTCACCTTAATTACCAAATTATGACCCAACACTTTGAAGGAATAAGGACATCAAAGGAAGACGTTATACTACCATTATTCACAGACGGCATAGCACTCTACATAGCAGACCCCAAAACCTCCACCAAAAGACTCATAGATTTAATAATCCCACTCAGCAGCACAGATGGATACAAAGTCAATCCCCAAAAATCAATAGCATTCCTGTACACAAACAGCAAACTCTGGGCTGGCGAGATGGTTCAGTGGTCTAACACGCCTATTTAGGCAATGGCAGGGACTGAGTTCGATCCCCGGCACCACATGCTGCACCAGCCCCACCCCCAGGGCAGGCTGAGTCAACCATAATATAAATAAATACAATAAAAAGTTTGAAAAAAAACCCCAACAAACTCACTGAGAAATTAGAGCAACCACACCCTTTGCAATAGTATCCCAAAAATGAAATACTTTGGAATGAATTTGACCCCACCACTTATATCGATCCTATGATCTTCATGGACAGCTGCGCAGCTTGAGCATCTCAGACAGAGCTTGCCTAGTAAACAGTTATTTATTTTTTAATGTATTTGGTACAGCATCTGCAGGGTCTTACCATGTAGATCAGGCTCATACTGGGATTACCAGGGGCAGGGCTGGCACGGCACACAGGGGATTGAACCCTGGCCACTGCGCACTGCCTAAGCAGGTGCTTTAGTCCACTGAGCTATCTGGCTGGCCCTTGGACAGTTGTCGAATGGGTACATTCCATAAGTAAACGGCTTGTTGTTGGAATTGATATGGACAAATCAAGGATAAAAAAACAAGTCACGCAGCTAAGAAAATTATCTGATTTCAAATCCTGAGCTCCCACCTGCTCCTACTCCATGGGATCCCTGCTTACCTGATCTGCCTTGAAGTTCTGAGATAAGACCTCCTGCAGGATAGCATTACTGGGGCTGGGGAGACAGCTCCATGGCACAAGTGCCTGCCTGGCAGTGCGAGAGTCCCCAGAAACTAGGCTAAAGGCAACCCCAACCTATACCAGAAAGGTTTACTCTAGTTCCAGATCTGATCCAACACACACTGTGTAACCGTGGTCATTTCATGTCCACGGCCCCAGATCCACGGACAAGGTCAAGTGCCCGCCTCTCACTGATGCCAACACATTTTATTGCTCAGGTTACACACAGGCGACCCCTTGACCTATATGGGTCTCCTTAGGTTTGCAACAGCGATGACCAATAGGGAGAACACACTGTCTCACAATCACACGTCACCCTACAGAATAGCAGAGATCTGAATTAGACGAGAATCCATTTTTCCACTCAAATATTTATACCGACGCCACTTAACACGATTATAGAAACCGCCGCCATCTAGTTAGCCACTAACATCTAGGATGTAAATTGTGCTGGGCACCCCCGGCAGCCACAATCTTTGATTCTAAATTCTCACCTTAGGCCGGATGTGGTGGTGCACGCCTGTAATCCCAGCACTTGGGAGGCTGAGGCAGGAGGATCGGTGTGAGTTGGAGACCAGCCTGGGCCACAAACGTGAGCTCAAGGCCAGCCTGAACTGCACAGTGAGACCCTGTCTCAAAAAGAGAAAAAATAAATAAACAAATAAATAAATAAGCTCTCACCTGTACTCACCAGGATCTGTACACAAAGCTGGGATTTTTCTCAGTGTCCTAGGAGTGTGTCACCTCTGCTCGATCTAGGACAGTCCCCAATTGGACCTCCCCATACTCCTGCAGCCTGGGCCTGTGCAGGGCCACTGCCGTGCATGTAGAGACAGCATCATCACCTAGGCGTGGAGGCCCTTGGGGAACCCTTGCCTCAGAAACCCCCAGGGCCCCATGCGTGCCAGGGAGAAAATTGGCCACCGTGGGGGCCTGGCGCCCTTCCATGCATGGGTTTTCCCTGGAGGACCCTAGGGAAACAGCTCCTACCCAGCTCTCCACTAACCTCGGGAAAAATGGGCGGCACTGAGGGATTCGTTAAGTGGGACAGACGGCTTTGTTTTCTTTGGATCGAAGTAGGAGGTGAGAGCTTCCATTTGTGTGAATGTCCTCACGCCATGCTTGAAAGCAACCTGAGGTCCAGGAAACATCTGCTGAGCAGCAGTAGCAGCGGGCAGGGGAGGAGTCACCCAATGTCACCCTCCCTGGTGTAGTAATTTGGGGATTTTGCAAGTTGACAATAAAATACAGGGCACTTATCATTGTTTTTGTTACCAGGGTTAGGTTTTTGTTTTTTTTTGTCTTTTTGAGGTAGAGTCTCACTATGCAGTTCAGACTGACCTTGGGCTCACTTTTGTAGCCCAGGCTGGTCTCGAACTCGCAGCAATCCTGCTGCCTCAGCCTCCCATGTGCTGGGATTACAGGCGTGCGCCACCACGCCCGGCCTTGTTACCAGGGTTTGAACTTAGGACATTGCGCTTGCCAGGAAGATACCCTTTTTTTTTTTTTTTTTTTTGCAGGACTGGGGTTCAAACTCATAACCTTGTACTTGCCAGGTAGGCACTTGTGCCACGGAGCTATCTCCCCAGCCCCAGGAAGATACATATTATAGGATTTTTCATAGGGTTATTTTATAATCACTCAAAGAATCATATACAAGAATGCACAAGATCTGTCCACACACTGAGGACCAAAAAATCCAACTGGAGACCTGGATGCTAACATCCTGCATGAATCTAGCTGAAGTCCTACAGCTCCTAACAATGCTTCCCACAAGTCCAGTTGGAGACCTAGAGCCCACGCTTCACAGATCTGTGCTGGGAAGGCCCAAGGGTCAGCGGTGGAAGCTGGGAAGTCTCTGACAGTGGGATGAAGGCTCTGTGCCAGCAGGCTGAGGGATCTGAGCTGGAGCCAGGAAGCGATGCTCAAGGTGAGCATCAGAGCTCCCCTGAACAGTACCACAGCCATCCTCAGAGGTCCTGAGCTCCTCCAGCGATGAGAAAAGCCGAGTTCCCATCAGGAAAGCCAGTGTGATGGGCTTCTCCACGAGGCTGAGCAGGGCGCCCTCTTCCCCTCTGGAGCCAGGAAGCGATGCTCAAGGTGGGGAGCAAGGTGGCCGATAGCTGTCCTCAGCCACAACGAGGTCCTAAGCTCCTCCTCCAGCAAAGACAGCCGGGTTCACCAGGAAAGCCAGCGTGACGCTGTCCTCTAGCAGAACAGCCCAAGAGAACCAGTAGCTTCCAACAGTGCTCACCTTCTTCCCACAATTCCCTTTCACAAGCCATGCCCCCTTCTCCACTGAATAAAATCCAGGTGTGACCCTGGGTCACTCTCTTTGTTCCAGAAGTTACCTTCATCACTGGACTTAGGGCCCCTTGGCTCCCTAATAATTATATATATATATATATATATATATATATATATATATATATATATGTATATGTATTATGTATGTATATACACTCTCAGTGTTTTTGTTTTCATCATGGGTTTAACTGAGAGTGGTAGATTAGAATTAACTTGGTGGATCTGAAATGAACACAAACTTCTCAGGGAAAGAAATTCAGCAAGCCTACAAATACATTTCACTAGCCATTCATGAAATGCAAATTAAAACAACACTTAGGTACCATCTCACCCCAGAAAGAATGGCTACTATAAAGAAATCAACCAACAACAAATGTTGGAGAGGCTGTGGGGAAAAGGGAACCTTTATCCACTGCTGGTGGGAATGCAGATTGGTGCAACCATTATGGAAAGCGGTGTGGAGGCTCCTTAAAAAACTAAAACTGGAAATCCCATTCAATCCAGCTATCCCCTTACTGGGAATTTTCCAAGAAGAACTGAAAAGATCATACCATAGTGATATCTGTGCACCTATGTTTATAGCAGCCCAATTTGTGATAGCCAAATCTTGGAAACAACCGAAATGCCCATCACTTGAAGAATGGTTGAAA
>PVKN010021950.1:0-15350 GCA_004027915.1 Capromys pilorides
GTGTGTGTGTGTGTGTGTATTCCATGGACGGGCAATCAGTTATGGATAGAGTTATGAAATACACATAAAATATTTTTCCTGGTCACAATCATAGCACTCTCTGTGACCACCAGGAACTTTCCCCTGAGGCAGTGTATAAAGATTTTACAATGAACAGCTTTATAGTAAATATTTACGGATCCTGTAAAAACCATTGAACTTCATGGCATCCCAAGTCAAATACAAACACTCTTGCTTCTTCCCATGGCTTGCAAATAAATGAATCCTGCCCCATTATGGTAGAAGAAAGGTTAGTCCAATGTGCCCCATACCCATCACTTTTTTATCTTCTACTTCCTTAAATATCTGAATTTCACCCTATTCTTATAGTATTAAATGATCTAAATGGAAAAGACTATAAGCACATTTCACAATGGAACCCAAAATTGAGCTACAATGGTCAAGACTTCTCTCTTCAATGAGATTTGTAAATTAATTCTAAGACTATCCCCTTCACAGCATGAGGAAAGTTAGTCATTCCATAGCCTTAAAAAGCCAAAGCATGTAATCATTTAAAGTGTGTTTGTTCTGCATGTACCAAAAGAAAACAGATGTTGAATATGATCTTTCAGGATTGATATGTCAGGAATATTTCTTTATAGTGCTTGATAGCTATGGGAATTTATAAAGTACAGAATGTGCTGTGCTATTCTTAACCCACATGTGTGCTGAAGTATCACCTTTGGCAAAAGAAATGGAGTCATTTGCATGTGATAAGTTCCAACCATGCACCAGGGGTCCTAATGCAATTTCCTACATATACACAGTGGAGATTGCAAAACTAGACTTCATGTCTACAAACCATCTTTTTGAAAAATTCTTCAAAGATAGAAGTAAGTTGCAAAATGGAACTTAAAAGGGATTACTATGACATCCTATACAGCCTACTAAAACTTGATGCCCCCAGACTCAAGGCACTGTTTCTTTCCAAGAATGTCAATAAGAGCAGAATACCTTTTGCACATTTTGACCAGTGGATCACTAGAACCAAGCTGAAAACCAAGAAAAAAGGGCCAGCCAGATAGCTCAGTGGATTAAAGCACCTGCTTAGGCAGACACAGGGACCTGGGTTTGATCCCTGGCATGCCATGCGGGCTCTGCTCCCAGAGCACTCTGAGATGGTGATTGAGGCATGGTGGCACATGCCCCTAATCCCAGCACTTGGAAGGCTGAAAACAGGAGGATCACTACGAGTCCAATCTGTGTAGTGAGACCCTGGAGACCCTGTACTAAATACATAAAAAGAAAGAAAACCATGAAAAAAAGATTGGCATACATGTGGAAACATGCTTAGGTAAAAGAGGTATTGCAGGGCAATCAGAACATAACCCTCTTTATGAATGGGGTCCTGAACAATTTGAAAACCATAGAAATGTAAAACTGAACTCCCACATCTTACCATACTTAAATCTAAGCGTGCCAAAAACAATAATAAAGTTTCTAGGATATAGCACAAAAGATTATTTTGTTTTATAACTAGGATGCAGAGCCTAGTAATGATGAAGGAAAAGATTGATAAGTTGAACAACTCTAAAATTAGCAAATTTTGTTCAGTAAAAGATAATATAGAGAAAATAAGTCACAGACTGTAAGAAGATCCGTAAAGAACTTTAATCCATGATGTTACGGTTTGTGTCTAGAGGTTCCCCCCGAAACTTCATGCACTCATAGGGCAGCTTCTAGAGTTTGTGACTGATTCATGGTCCAGGACTCGAATTAGGGGTGTGAGTGCTGCACCTGCCCTGGGGCAGGCAGCCTGCATGCAGTGTGAGGGACAGGGAGAGGCTCCTGCGGCCCCTCTCCGGCCCCTTTTGGTCCTGCTGTGTTGCTGTCTTCTGCTGCTCTGAGCTGCTGCCCGCTGCCACGCGCCACGCTGCCTTCAGGCCGGCTGAGTACAGACAGTGAGCTAAATAACCTTTGCCTTCCTTACTATTGGGTGTCATGTATTTTATCTCTGCAACGTGAGAAAAGTAACCAAGACACACAATATACAAAAAGTTCTTAGAAGCAGTAGTGCAGTTTTTTAAAATGGAAAAAATTTCAAAAGCATTTAACCAAAATGTATCCAGTCAGTAATAAATGCAACAAAATCCTCATATTCAATAGGGAACTCAAAACCACAGTGAAATGGCATTTCATGCCCACTAGGATAGTTTAAAAAGTGAACGGGGATACACTGCATGCACCAAGCATTAAAGCACACGGAGAACGTAGGTGAGGAAGATGCAGTTGCAACAAGCCCTGGATGTTTAGGGTAGAAAGTGACCCAAACAGGCTGGTGAGGAGGAAATGATGGTGCTTGGAAAGAAAAGTCAGAAATTTTTAACTGATTTCATGCAAAGGACAGGAGAAATAAGGCAATAATGCTTACACAAATAACCACCACACACTTCAAGGAATTTTTTATCTTCTTCCGTAATAGGAAAAGTTATGACCCCACTTGTCCTGCTTTTCATCACACCCAGACATACTGGTGTGGTGCGTGTCGGATTCTGTACTGTGGTACACACCAGAGACCCAGAATCCCCACTGTGTCTAGAAAGCGTCAAACTGCGTCGAGTTTTTAACCTGCCTTTCTTCTTACCTTTCATATCTATGTGAATACTGATATCATTATCTTATCTTTCAATGTAGTTGCCAAGAGAATATTCATTTCATTACCAAGTTTTCTACTTATGCAGACCCATAAGCCAGCACTTTAGGATACAGCCTGGAAGTGCTTTTCCCAGTTGAATGGAAATCATTTTCCCAGGACTTGATCGTGTCTATTCAAATAAATTTATGGTTCACTCCCTGAAGTATTTAAAGAATAATTTAAGGTTCATCTTATTTATTTTATGGTAAGATCTGTTCAGTTGTTTATCCCTGTAAATTTCCAAGCTATAAAACTTCTAAATATAAGGCCCAGCTGCTTTATCTCATGAGTGGCCATTGGGCAAAGGGCATTTTAGAGCTCAAAAAGCCGAGTATGAGTCAGGCTCGATCTGTACTGTGCAAAAAAGAAAAAAGAAAAAAAATTTTCCATTTATATAGTTAGTACAGGGTCTCCCTACACAGCTCGGACTCCTACTGATCCTCCTGTCTTCAGCCTTCCCAGGTATGGGATTGCAGGTGCACACCGCCACACCCAGACTCATTCAGGGCTCAGCACACCTTGGGGGCGAAGTGGGACTGGCGCAGCCTGAGGGAGCAGGGATGGTACCCTGATTTCTACGCTTGCCAAAGCAGGTGCTTAGTCCACTGAGCTATTTCTCTGACCTTGACCTGAGCAAAATTTGACTCTGTGGCTTCAGTGTTGGCAGTTAGAACAAAATCAAAGCCTTCTCGCTTATTATGGACAATGAAAGGATGTCATCTTTTAGTTTAATAAATAATGAATGTTTTAGTGTTTAATTTGACTTCACCCTCATTAACATTACAGAAAAAAAAAATGCTTCCCTGAACATCACTTCTGTAGAATAAGTTGTTTTGTACTGAGTGTTTATTGTGAGTGTCACAGGCACCTAAATTAGATGGAAATATTACAGGTGGTCAGGCGGGACTGGAACCTCAGAAGGAGCCCCTAAGGAAGACAAGAGACTTTGCAACTGTGAGAGGTGCAGACATTCCCGCTGTGGGCCAGACTTCAAGAGAAAAAGTCAAACAAATGCTGACCTCCCTAAAGATAAGCACCTGGGACTGAGAATCACCTTGAGGAACCCTGGAAGAGTCGCTAACCCAGCCCCCTGTAGGGAGAGCCCCTATTCTGTATTCAGGCCCACTTGCTACATGACCCGCTTGTCCATTTGGTCTTGGTTTTAATCAATTTTACAGGAGAAATTATGCTTTTGATCTTATTGGTTGACCATAGTTTTGTCCCACCTCATGCCCACCCTGTGAGTTCCCTTGTTTTCTACCTTAGACCCACCTCACCTCATGGCTTTGCTCTATAAAAATCCTTAGAAAAGGCAGATTCCTGGGCAACCCGCTCGGATCCCCCTTTTCTTAGGACTGTGAGACAGGGTCATTCTCTATAATACAAGCTGGCCTTGAACACGCTATATAGCCTAGGCTGGCCAAAGCTTCATGGCAATCCTCCTGCCTCGGCCTCCCGAGTACTGGGATTGTGAGCATGCACCACCATACTTGGCTCTACGTTATGTTATCAACATTGCAGTCCTTCCCAACCACCATATCCACAAAAATAATTTTTAAAATGAACATTGCAGTTTTTTTTCTAAAGACACACACAGAGTTTGCACTCGCACTCATACCTTCTAAAGAGAAATTATTCAAAGTTTCCTAAGTGACTCACTAGGCTGGTTGGCGGTAGAGGCTTCCCAGCCTGAAAGGTACCTGGGACAAGTTTGTGTTCTCCAGAAGGACAGATGGGTGGCCTGAGTAGCTTGTCCCCAGGAAACTGTCTCTTCCAGGAACTTTCATAGTGTAAAATCATAGGTGGACCTAAAGTAGAGAACATGGGAACTCACCTCCGTGGGCATGAGGTGGTACAAAACTGGTCAACCAATAAGATCACAAGCACCATTGCACAGGTAAAATTTAAGTCCAGGACCAAATGGAAAGTGAGTAATGTAGCAAGAGGACATGAATATGGGACAGGGTCTCTTCCTGTTGAGGGTTGGGTTACAGACTCATTTGGGCTCTTTCAAGGGGATTGATACCTATTTAGAATATCTCCCTGATGCCCATCCCTAGGGAGGTGTGTGGCTGCATTTGTTTACTTTCGTCTTGAGGTCTGGCCCATACCAGGAGTGTCGGTCTCTTCCAAGTTGTAAAGTCACCTTGTCTTCCATATGTCTCCTTGAGGGCCTGGCCCTGTCTCCCTGCCTGTAATATCTCTAATTGAGCTGCCTACAATAAGGCTGCTACACAAAATATTGAAGACTCGGTGGCTGAAGCAACAGACATTTATGTCTAATACTGTGGAAATGAGGAATCCCAAGATGTGAGTGCCAGTAAACTTGGTTCCTAGCGAAGTCTCTTTCCCTGGCTGGGTTAAGCATGCTCACTGTAGCTCTGTATGCTGGAGATGAAGGCTCTGTCCTCCTTTTCTCTTCTTATTAGGATATTAACCCAATGGGGGATAGGGCTCAGGCACATTATCTCCTCTAAATTTCATTACCTGCCACAGCCACACCTCCAAATACAATCATGTTAACGTATCACATCAAGATTCAGTTTTGAAGGTGACACATTTGCTCCCTAACAAGGATAGAAAGGCTAATGATTCGCTACCTCAAAGCTCTGTGACACACGAGCTGTAAAACCCCAGCCCAGATTTTGGTTCCACAGATAGGGGTGAACCCTTAGAATTTGCATTTCTAACAAATTTCGAGGAACACTGATGTTGCTGGCATGAGATCGAGATTTAAAGAACCAAAGACGTAGGGCTGAGGAGATAGCTCAGCAGTCTAAGGCCGTCCATGGCAAACGCGAGGTCCTGAGTTCAATCCCCCCATACCAAAAAAGAAAAAGAACAAAAAGCCTAGAGCTGAATTCTTTCTCTTTGCATAGGAAGAGGACTAAGAAAAATAAATATTGGTGCTTAAAGAGCTCAGGGGGTGTGGCAAGGCTCCTCAAAAGGCTACACTTGCCCCGAATCAGACTTAATGCAGGATTCGGAAATTTACAAGATTGGTCTACAGTGGCCACCCACAGGTGCTAGAGACGCAAAGAATACAGCGAACGGTGTGGAGCCCAAGCCTAAACCCCACACAAGTCCTCACCAAGAGGCTGAAAGGATCTACAACCAAAGACCTAGGGGTGCGAGCAAGGGCGCTCAAGGGCGGATGTGGAACACCAGATGACACCCAAGACAAAGGCGGAGGCCTCCTGTCTTGGTTTGGGATGTTTGCAAGGTGAACAATATAGCACAAGACACATCTTATTATATTATTTTATAATGAATCACCCAAGGATCACATACAACAAGGACAGGAAATCTATCCACACACTAAATACTAAAGAATCGAGCTGAGGGCCTGGATCCTAATATCTGGCATGAGCCCAGCTGAAGACCTAAAGCTCATAACAATGCTTCCTATGAATCCAGCTGGAGGCCTAGAGCCCACAGCAAAGTCTCATGGAGGCCCCCAGATCTGTGCTGGAAAGGTCCAAAGGTCAGGGGTGGAGGCCAGGAAGTGTACGCTAGCAGCATGAAGGATCTGTGCCAGCAGGTTGAGGGATCTGAGCTGCAGCCAGGAAGCAGTGTTCAAGGTAAGCACCAGAGCTTCCTGAACAGTACCTCAGCAACAGTGAGGTCCTGCGCTCCTCCAGAAGTGAATAAAGCCAAGCTCCCATCAGGAAAGCCAACATGACCAGCTTCTCCAGGAGGCTGAGTTGTGCACCACCTTCCCCTTCAGAGCCAGGAAGCGATGCTCAGGATGAGGACCAGAACTTCTCCAGAGTTCATTGGGAAAGTCAGCATGACCAGGTCCTCTAGCAGAATGGCCCAAGAGATCTAGCAGCTCCCTACAGCTCCTACAGCTCCAACAGCTCCTCCACACAGCAGCCCTAACTGCATTTTGGTCACTTCTGTTCTGCTTTATGCTGCTGACAGCCCTCAGGTGGGCCTCCCACACCCAGCACCTTGCTAGTTCAATTCAGATGGGTGCAATAAGTTGACCACTGGTTAGAAATCCACTATTCCTGGCCTCCTCCTAAGAAAATAGCCAAAATTCTTGCAAGGAAAATCAGCTGAAATCTTTCCCTCCTGGTCTCCTTTTCTAGAGTCCTGACAATCCTCAAAGTGAATCTTCCACACCAAGAACCATGCTGGCCCATTCAGCTGGACATTCCCACTCAAGCTGACAATTAATAAACCACCATGGTTGAATAGACTTAAAAATGGATGAGATCATAAAAATTTTAAAAATTTTAAAAATAGACAAGAAATGAGAGGTGACTTGGAAAAGGACCTATGGAAGAAAGGAATTTGAAGATATCACCATCCTGTCATGTATGTCTCTATTGCCAGTCCCTGGAGAAAATCCGCACTAGAGCTGTATTTATTATTTTCCAAAACGTTGGTAATTGTAGTGCTTTGTTCACTGGTGGTCAGCTTGTTACACCCAGGTAACTAGCGTGGTGCTGGGTGTGGAGGCCCAGCTGAGCGTTGTCAGCAGCAGCATAAGAGGCAGAACTAGAGAAGATGTAGAGGAGCTGTTAGGGAAGAGGTGGTTGGAGCTGTTAGGGAAGCTGCTGGTTCTCGGGCTATTCTGCTAGGAGCCCTCATCATGCTGGCTTTCCTGAAAAACCTGGCTGTTCTTGTTAGAGGAGGAGCACAGTGAGGATGGCTGTGCTGCACACTGGGGAGCTCTGGTCCTCACCTTGAGCATTGCTTCCTGGTTCTGGAGGGAAAGATGGTGCACTGCTCAGCCTCCTGGAGAAGTTTGTCATGTTGGCTTTCCTGATGGGAACTCGCCTTTCCTCATTGCAGGAGGAACTTGGGACCTCACTGTTGCTGAGGACAGCTGTGGTACTTTTTAGGAGAGTAATACTAGACTGAGTAAAAGTACCAATCTTTTTAATCCATTCCCTGCTTGGTTGGCATTGGGGTTGTTCCCACAATTTAGCTATTTCAAGTTGTGCTGCTATAAACATGGGCATATATACATTGCCATGGTATGATGTTTTCAATTCTTCTGGGAAGATAACCAGAAGAGAAATAGCTTGGTGGAATACGACCTCTAATGCTATTTTTTAGGAATCTCCAGTGGAGAAAGGCTCATTTTTCCTTACAGCTCCTCCAACATTTGTTATTGGTTGAATTTTTTTTCTTTTTTCAGTACTGGGGATTGAACTCAGGACCCTGTGCTTACCAAGTAAGCACTTACTCTACTGAGCTATCGCCCCAGCTCCAATTGGTTGATTTCTTGACAACTATTCTGTCTGGGATGAGATCAAATCTCACTGCTGCTTTAATTTGCATCTCATGAATAACTGATGATGTTGAACATATGCTATTTGTATTTCTTTATCTGAGAAGTATTTGTTCACCTCAGATGCCCACTTTTGTATTGGGTCTTTGAATTTGATGGGGTCTGATTTTTTTCAATGTTTTATATGTTTAAAATATAGGTCTTTTGTCTGAGGCAGACCTGGCTATAATTTTTTACCACACTGGGGATGTTTTCTCATTCTGTTGGTGATTTCTTCAGCTGTGTAAAAGCTTGTTAATAAGGTGAGATCCCATTTGTTTATGTTTATGTAGTGTTTCCCAAGTGGTCTGGGTTTTGTTAATGAAGTGACTGCCTACCCCTGTGTCTTAAAGACGCCTACCTTTCTCTTCTAGTAGATTTAGTGTTTCTGTTTTAATATTAGACGTTTGATCAATTTTGACTTTAGGTGTGGTGATAAACATGGGTCTAGTTTTAGTCTTCAGCATGTGGAAAGCCAGGTTGTCCAGCACTATTTATTAAAGAGACTATCTTTCTTCCAGCGAACATGTTTGATACCTTTGTCAATGATAGGTAGCTGAGTGTGTTTGTTGTTGGATCTGTATCTTTTATTGTTTCACTCATCCTCAGGTCTAATTTTTATTTTCTGTTGTTTTTTTTTAAATTTTATGTATTTTGTATGGTATCTCAGTATGAAACTCGAACTCTTAGTGATCCTTGTGTTTCAGCCTTTTCAGCACTGGGATTATAGATGTGTGCCACCATGCTTAGTCTTAGTGGCCAGCTTAGAGGACCTAAGGCAGGGCCAGCATGGCATGTGGTACTGGAGATCAAACCCAGGTCCTTGTGTTTGCCTAGGCAGGTGCTTAGACCATTGAGCTATCTCCATGGCCCCTGTTTTGTTTTGTTTTGTTGCCAATACCATGTTGATTTTATCACAGTGCTTTGTAGTCTAATTTCAAGTCAGGAATTGTGATACATTCTGCCTTTTCCTTGTTGCCCAAGATTGCTTTTGCTATTCTAGGTCTCTTCTGGTTCCAAATGAATTTTAGAAATGTTTTCTCATTCTTCTTCCTCTTCCCCTTCTTCTTCCTCTTCTTCATTTTGTATTTGGTATAGGGTCTCACTGTTCAGCTTGGACTCATAATGATCCTCCTATTTTCAGCCTCCCCAGCTCTTGGATTACAGATATGTGCCACCACACCTGGAATGTGGTGTCAGGAATTGAACCCTGGTCTCTGCGCTTGCCTAAGCAGGTGATTAGTCCACTGAGCTATCTTGCCAGCCCCTTATGATTATTTTTATCTTATTATTTGTTGAGACAAATTCTCACCAGGTAGGTCAGGTTAGCCTCAAACTTAAGATCCTCCTGCCTAAGCCACAAAGTAGCCAGCCTTACAGGAGTGTGCCACCACACCCAGCTAAAACTCACATTTGTAGAAGGCAGAGATTCAGATTCACCAGTTGAATCCAGACCCAGCCCGGGCCCCGTGTGGGAGTGAGATCTTCTGTTCTGAACTCCCAGACCCTCCAGACTCAGCCCTGGCTTGTATGTGGGGTTCAGTCCCATGGGCTTCAGCAGGAAAAAGCTGAACACAGCAGTCAGGCACATCTGGATGAGTTCAAACCTGGTAGATCCAGACATGGCAAGCTGAGACACTTTGTTAGACCCAGATCTTTGAGAGTGTTGTCTCTTTTTCTCTTGATCTACAGAGGGGCAAGAGGTAACTGGGTGAACTAGTCCCCAGGGATGTCAAAGGAACGTGATTAGTCAGAACTTAGGGAACTAAATTAATTACAAATTCCCAATTTAATATCTGCTTAGCTACACCATCATAACGTTTGTTCTTACTGTGTAAAATACAAACTGGTTAGTTACAAAAGTTTGTCAACTGCTAAATATCACTACCCATTATTAGTGTTCCTAACTGCAGTTCTGCAAACATAAAACTATAACTGCCTTAACCATATAATCTCTCTTGGGTAAGAATTTCGGTAGGCGCTAAGGGTATAACTGCACCAAAGCTCTACAGCAAAGGACAGAGGAAAGTACTATACAAAATGATAAAGAGAAGGAGCAAAATGCAATCTCAGGCCCTAAACCCACCACAAACAAATGCAGGAGACACTAGCATAGAAGAAATTAGGAATCACATAGCTGAAATCTCTGAATAGCATCTGAAGTAAAGGAACAACTGCAGAAAGGTATAGAGGAAATCAGATCAGAAATAATTTCTGAATTAAAAAAGGAAAGGATAACTATAATGAAAGAATTAATAAGTGCTTCTAAAGAAGACATTGATAAAAAATTAGAAGTGGATAGATAAATGATGGAATCCTTCAATGAGCAATATAGGAAAGAAATAGATTGCATGAAGCAATTTCAGAGATATACAGGAAAATAAAATCTCAATCACAAGTGGGCAAAACTGTTTGAATGAAAGTGAAGATAGAGTTTCAGATCCTAAAGACACCATCACAGCTAGTGAAAAGATAAGAAAGGATCTCTTAAAAACAACTAGGATAGGTACTGGGGAGATAACTCAGTGGAATAAGCACTTGCCTGGCAAGCACAAGGGCCTGTGTTCAATCCCTGATCCCACAAAAAAAAAAAAAAAAAACTAGGATGGGGTGGGGAGCCTTTGGGTTAGCTCAGTGGTTTAAGTGCCTGCCCAGGCAATCCCAGTCAGGCACAAGGATCAGCAGCTCAATCCGCAGACCCACTCTTCAGGCAGCTTGAGCCAGCAATAAATAAATAAATAAATAAATAAATAAATAAATAAATAAATAAATCAACATCTGCAAGATGATACAAAGATGAACAGCCTGAGACTAACAGGCATCAGTGAGAAAGGAGTGAATACAAATGATATAAGAAGAATATAGGCAGAAGTAATAGCAGAAAACTTTCCAAATATGGGGAAACAGTCTGGCATTCAGGTAAATGAAGCATATAGAACTCCAAATAACATCAATCCAATTAATATCCAATATCATTCATTTTAAGCATTATTTCTTTTTGTACCTGAGAGATTGTTTTCTCTATAGCCTTTCCCACTTGCTTTTTTCTTTCTTCTGTTGCTATCGTTTCAGAAATTTCTAATGTTTGACTTTCCCCCATCTCTTTGTGCTCTGGGTTTGTTCTGGGTGGGGTGGAGACCTGGGGAACCAAGGTTCCTTTTGCTTCTGTATCCTGTGATTTTCTATTTCTCTTTTTTCTTTTATTTTGTTTTCTGAGTTGATGCCTGTCAGTTTCTTACGGTAGATAGCCTTATCACTAGTATTGCTGCTTCCCTGCAGATGTCTGTCCTTCAGGGTATCTCTTAGATATAGATGGATATATATACCTTCTCTGTTTGTAAAGAATACAAAGCTGCTGCTTGGCTCAGCACCCAGTCCTTTGGTGCTGGACTGTGGTGATGATCACACCCCATATAATTCTAGTGTTGTCATACATGAGTGAAAAGATGAATAGAACATCTATGATACCCTGGCTAAGGTACTGAAGTTAGCAATGACAATAATTTTAAGTACAACTTAGCTACTGACAAATGATGGTAACTATTATCCTGATATTTTTGGCCAAGAGACAAAATTTTAAAGTTATATGGCAAAATCCAGTGTATACTATGTACTTGTATACAGAGGTTTTCCCCTCAGTGGAGTGATTTTATCCTGTTGCAGGGGGCAGGGACTTAAATGGACAGGGACAAGACAGAGTGATGAATGAGGTCAAATACAGTAGAGTCAAGGCTGGAGGTCAAAGGGTGATCACCCAAGTTTTTGTTTTCGTTTTTGTCTTTTTGTGGCACGCTCAGCTCACTCTGGAGGTGGAGCTCACATGACATGTGGTGCCAGGGATTCAACCACAGTCCTTCTGCTCACCTAAGAAGCTTGCATAAGAAGGTGATTTACACCCCTGAGCTGTCTCGATGGCCCCATCACCCAAAGTTTTGGAGATGAGGCTACAGGAGGGAAAGAATGAAAGAGAAAGTGAAGGAGTATTAAAGTGAATGAGAAATGGAAAAGACAATGTTTACTCCCTTGAAAATATAAATTCAAGAGATAATTGAGGAAAGAAAAAGGATCAGTAGAAGAAAACATAAAAGAAAGGTAGGTAGGAAAACTTAATGGTGAAAAAAAGGTAGACAAGGAGAAAAAAAAAGGAGACCATAAAAAAGGAGAATAAAGAAAAACTCAAAAACAAAAATAACCTCAAAATATACAACAAAGCAAGACAAAATCCAACCAGACAAAACAAGGGAGAATAAATGTAGTAAAATGTCTATGGTACTTACCACTCTGTGACAGCATCTGTGTCAGAATCCAGTACTGTGCTGGATCCAGACTGGGATTTGTGCTGAAGACGGAGTTGAACTTGGCCTCTGCATGTGGGGGCTGGCGCCAGTCTTCTGTTGCTGGAGTTCTCCAAAGCCCAACTGCTGGCTCCTCGCTGCCACTTCAGATCCTTCCACATTGCTGGCCTTGCTGGTTGCTCCGCCCACCAACACCGCGTGTGCACAGGTGCTCAGGGCCTGGCAAATTTTTAAATTCTTAAAGTACATGCCCACAGAAGTAGCTGTTCAGCTTCCAGAATTTTCTGCCAGAATGTTCCACTTCCAGAAGAGTCTATTTCTTATGATTCTATCTTCAACTGATTCTCTTTCCTTAGAATTTGAAATCTGATAAAGAGATATATAAGGGCTGGCCAGATAGCTCAGCAGATTAAAGCACCTGTGTAGGCAGACACAGAGACCGGGATTCGACCCATGGCACCACATGCTGTGCTGGCCCTGCCCGTGGGGTGAGTGGAGACAGCAGTTGAGACTAGGCGTAGCGGTGCAGGCCTGCAATCCCAGCACTTGGGAGGCTAAGAATAGGAGGGAGATTATGAGTCTGATCTGTGTAGTGAGACCCTGCAGACTCTGTGCTAAATACATAAAAGTAGATAGATAGATAGATAGATAGATAGATAGATAGATAGATAGACAGACAGACAGAAAGACAGACAGACAGACAGACAGACAGACAGACAGACCTGGAACTCTATTTGGTTTCTGAATCTGGTCCATATAAGATCAAAGGACTGGGGTAAAAAATACACATGAAGGCCCATAGATCATATGTCGAATGTCCAAAAATTAGAATGAAACTTATTGTCCAGCAAGGATATTCTATCCTTTATAGCTATCTGGATAATCAGGTTCAAATTGTGAACTTGCATCTTGCTGGTGGTTCTGAGCTAAGTGCCCTTCTCACTGATGTTCTGGCCCCATGTGACTCCGGGACACCATGGGCCCAGGCCAGTGCACCCTTCTGACTGAAGCTTATTAATTTATTAATCAGCAGTGGATTAGGCACCTGAGTGACCAGCAAAGTGTTACAGAATCACCTTTATCCTAGTTAATACATCCTGTCTCTAAATATAAGCCCCTTATTTGACCGTTCCCAAGGTTTTACCTCTGGTGAAGAGATTTTTTTCCTCACAGGAAAAAAGAGATCCACACAAATTTCAAATGTACTTTGAAAGGCAAGTGAGTTTTTAAACTTCAGGAGAAATATCTTCAAGCCAGCGCTCTGTCCAATAGGATAATGATTATCTTTAAAGCACTCGTTCTTCTTTATGGTGAACAACATTCCATTGCCTACGCACACCTCCCACTTGCCTTACGCAGTCGTCCACTGGTAGGCGTCTAGGCTCTGCCCATAGCCCAGCTCTTGTGCGCTGTGCTGCTATAAGCTCTGGGACGCCTGAGGCGCTGGATAATATGCTGACCTGAAGTTTTTTGGAAATACAATCAGGAATGGTATCGCTGGATCAAGGGGCACTTCTGCTCTGAGGACTCTCTACAGAAAGCATATTAACTGGAGAAAAACAAGCCAGACTTAGAAAGTCAAATCTCATTCACTTTTCTCTTATATAAGTAACTTAAAATAGAAAGAAAGACAGACAGACAGACAGACAGACAGACAGAAAGGTGATAGACAGATAAATAGATAGATGACAGACAGATGGACAGGAGAAGGCAGAAAGTGATCCAGGAGTAAAGAAAAGGGAGAGGTGGGTCAAAGGACTGAAAATGATCAAAATATGTTTTATACATATATAAAAATATATATAATTATATATAATAATATATAATTATATATTATATATAAATTCTTCCAAATTAGCCTCACTATTCTATATTCCTAACATGTGCTATTTTTAAAAATGACTGTTGATGTAAAACAATCTGTCATAAAATCAATTCTTCCGTATTTCCACTGTGAATAACCATGCAACATGAACTAGAGCAGATCTCTACATGTTAAACAATTTTTGAACTGTTAAATTTACAAAAGTAAATTGCACAATAATTTCTCCCCATTTGTTCATACATGTTTTTTAAATACTGTTTTGATTTTATTTAATGTAATTCTAAAATTGTTAAAAGAGAGCTTACTTCCAACACTTAGAACTCCAGATTATGGATAGTATAATTATTTTTAATTTTTTAATTGCTCTATTTTTTTCTGTATTTTAGGGAAGGGTCTACAAGGTGTTCAGCGTCTCACTACTAGATCAGGCTCACAGGGATCCGTCTATTTACAGCCTCCCAAGAGGAGGTGTACAGGCGCCCACCACCACGGCCAGTTTCAACTGCTGGTTCAGTGTGCCCTGGGGGCGGGGCCGGCACAGCAGGCTGAGGGATCAAACTCCTGGCCCCTGCGCCTGCTTGCAGGTGCTTTAATCTGCTGAGCTATTTGGCTGGCTCTAATTCCTCTATTTTTAATGACGTCTGTACAGTATTTCATAATATAAAAAAATAAAATTCAATTCTTTTCTCAGCTACATTAGAGGGTATGGGTTTTTTAAGTATGTTTAAGTTGTATCAGTAAGGTATACAGATTTATAGTTTCAAAAATAAAGAAAAATATAGCTCAGTTATAGGAGCCTAATTTAAAGTCCTGTCCTTAAACTCTTTCCTCTCCCTACAGGGTCTCTGGGAAGACATACAGGTACATACAAAGAGCATGGAGAACCATCCTCACCGAGTCAACTCCGCACTAGTTCAAGTCCGTGGCTCTCTACCACTAGCTGGGGTAGGCCACGTGGGGGACACAACAGTGATGTGAAGAAAGCATGCAACCTGGAACCAAATGACAACCATGGCATGCTCTGACCACTTTTATTCCATACCTTCAGCTAAATAAAAAGTTCTCCCACTCCCACACAATAAAGGCTCAGGCAGAACACAAAACAGAGCAGGGCATGCTGGTCTAGAAGCCTGCGGTCAAGATTGTTCTTGGACAACAGGACAGAAGCTGCACAGCTGTCATTAGGAAGGCCACCAGGGGGCTGGGCCCCAGGACAGTGGCCAGTTCTACCCAGTTCTATCATCCTAATCACTTCTACCAACACTGGCGAGG
>PVKN010021951.1:0-15343 GCA_004027915.1 Capromys pilorides
AAAGACATAAGATAGGCTGGGAATGGTGGTACATGCTAATAGTTCTATCACCTAGGAGGCTAAGTCAGGAGAATTTCAAGTTTTGAGGCCAGCATGGGCTACATAGTGAGATCCTGTCTAAAAGGAAAAAAAATGCATTACAAAGATTTTTTTTGGAATGGGAATTGAACTCAGAGCCTCATACCTGCCAGCCAGGCACTGTGTCCTACAAAGAGTTCTTGAGGACAAGTCCCATGTAACATGCAATATTGAAATGAACTGGAGGAATTATTTTGGAACCACAGTCTCACTTTGGTGACCTATCCTAGGATATACACCCAAGTGGTAGGAAATCCCCAACCAGAACCCATTTCCTGGCCCCCAAATCTGCCTCCATTTTATTTATAATTCATAGGTGGAACTTACAGAGTTCTGGATTTCTGACAGCAATGAGAACTTTCGCATTTAAAAAGTTCACCTGTGCTCAGGGTCCTGGTCTGAGTATTTCCTGTCCAGAGGCTGCTGGTTCTACCTGAGGCTGCCATCACAGATGTCCTTTTTTTCTTTGTGTCCCTGTGACCTCCAGGCTCTAGATAGTGTTCTCACTAGCAAGAGCCTAAGCAGAGAAACACAAGACAGCTCTCATTCCTGCCTGTCTTCATTTAGAGTTGGTTTCCACAGTTCTTCTAGGTATATTCCTTTGCAAAGGTGCCATTTCACTCTTTCTTAATCTAGATATTAGTTTTCTTCTGGGGCCATTGTCTTTCCCCTCTTAGAACCTCAGACAAACTCATTTTCTGACCTCTGTTGTCTATATAACTTGCTGTATTTGATACATAGACTGAGTCTTTAATTGCTTGAGTTTAGGCAGGAGACAAGATGCCCCAGATCTGTGATGTCCTGTTTTCAGGAGTCTCTAGGAGCAGGGGTTTGGGGGCAGTCCTTCAGTAATCCTCCCTTGGTTTCCATTGTTCTGCAGGTACACTCACACCTGAAGTACCTGGTGGATAACCATGCCAGTGTTTGGGCATGTGCCAGCTTCCAGGAGCTATGGCCTTCTCCAAGGAACCTGAAGCTCTTCGAAAGGTATCTCTGCACCCTGAAAAACAGATGGCTTGAATTTTGTTCTGGCTTTTGGGCCCTTCCTGTGCCAGCATGTACCCTAAAGCCTGATTAAGAACCTGTTTTATTAATGTCCTGCTGTTTCCCAGGACATTGGCTTATAGCCCCAAGAGTGAATGACCAAGAGTTGTAAACCTCCACCCATTGAGCCATACTACATCCAGCAGTCCACATCATCACCCTTCCTCCTTGCCTGTTGTGCTTCCAGAAGGTCTCTCTTGGGTTGTGACCTGTTCCCATGTGACTCAAATGTGAGTCACTTGCCTTTCAAAGCTTTATTCAGCTTTCTTTTAGCAACAACTTTTCTATAGTTGGCTTGTAGTCCTATTGCATTTCACCCACTTGGCGGTCCCACCCACTGAAGTCATGCCCTAGAGAAAAGGCTGAAGGGGACCTAAGGCTTGCAGTCTTCGAGCCCAAGGGTCAGCAACCAGGCCCATTAACCAAGAGCACTGGTGGTTTGAAACAGGAGGTTCAGCTTGAGCCTTCTCATTTACCAAACTGAGAGACCATAATTCAGGAGGGAATCTTCCTGACTAGAGTTTGTTCTGGCCTCATCGACTTGAGCTGCCAAAGATCCAGGTAGCTCTAACAAATGTACTGTGACCATTTTTCTGTGGCTGTGGCTTGAGCTGCTTCTGGATAAAATTAGCATTTCTTAGATATATAATCCATGTACCAAACAGGTCCCTCATTTAAGGTGATTTTTTAGTATATTCAAATCATGCAAATATCACCCCTGTCTAATTTTAGAATATCCTTAGCATTGTAAGAGAAATCTTGTACCTGTCACCACCTGCTCCTTGCATGTGTCTTTTCCACATAACACTCAAAGTCCTAGGCAAACCTTAATTTATTTTATTTTATGTCTCTGGATTTGCCTATTCTAGATATTTCACATAAAGGGAGTGACAATATATGCCTTTTGTGGCTAGCTTCTTTCACAGAACATATTTTTCAAGGTTTATCCACATCGTAGCATGTAATAGATAACTGATATTTATGTTGCATAAAATTATTTTCAATTCAAAAGCAAATATCTCAGCTTCCAATGCTTTGGTGATATATAACCTTTGTGGCTTAAAATACTGTGATGTTTGTGTTCTTAATGTTTTAGGGCTGCTGAAAAGGGAAATTTTGAAGCTGCTGTGAAGCTTGGCATAGCCTACCTCTACAATGAAGGCCGTAAGTCACAACCCCTTACTGTTGACCCTTACACAAGCACCCTTTTTAGCCTTTTTGAGATATGTACTCAAGCCTAAGTAATTTGGGCTTTGGAGTCAGGGTCTTGCTATGTAGCTCAGGGTGGCCTTGAATTCTCTTACGTAGTATAGGCTAGCCTCAAATTTATAGCAGTCCTCCTGCCTCAGCCTCTCAAGTGCTGGGGTTACAGGCCTATGCTGCCATGACCATCTTTATGAGCAGTTTAGGTACTCTTGCTGTATCTGACTATCACTTCATAATAGCTTATACCAAGTGATGGATGCCTTGTGAAGGGAGATCCACTGCTATTTTGACCTTAGTTCCAAGAGAGTCATCTCTTATTTTAGCAAGTCCTAAGATTAAACAGAGCCTCAGAATGAAGGCTTCTTGGACAAACCAGGCTGCCACCTTCAGACTGATTAATATTGAGGTCCATGTGTAGACATAGCTTTTCCTTGGTCTGTAGTTTGTGGAACTTAGGGGTGGTATCTTAGTTACTCTTTTTTTGTTACTAGGACAAATACTCCAAAATGAAGGAAGGAAAGGTTTATTTAGCTCACAGTTAGTGGAGGTTTCAGTCCATACTCAACTGGCTCCAAGGCAGAGTGGCACATGGCATAGAGAAGCTGTTCAAGGTCGTGGGCAGAGATCAGAGAGCAAAGCAAGTGGCTGCAGCTCAGGGAGCTAGCTAGCCTCTCTCCCCTCCTTATATTGTAATGAAAATTACCCACCCCAGGGCCAGGGTGTAGCATGCACACCTGCTATCCTGGCATTGGATCAAGAATCAATCACAAGGGGCCGGGGAAATAGCTCAGTAGAATAAGCGCTTGCCTGGCAAGTGCAAGGACCTTAGTTCAATCCCTGGTCCCACAAAATAAATAAATAAATAAATAAATAAATAAATAAATAAATGCCAAGAAAGAATCAATCACAAACTCCAGAAGCTGCCCAGGTAATTAGACACAAACCATAATAGGCAGAGATGCATGCCTGATTATTACACAGGGTGTCCGAAATGTAGACAGCTGTGATACAGTGTAGGAGGCAGGTCAAAGCCAGTCTTATGGTTGAATTCCTCTGCCCCAAAGCCCAAGTGCTCCTTCAGAGATGTTTGTGAAGGCTCTCCTGCTTACCTGCTTAGTACCTCAAGGAATGTGCCCAGTCTGTGTTTTCTTAGATCCCAATATATATGATGATTAAGTTATAACCTGTCATTTTCTTGCTTCTGAAAAAATATGATATTTTGGTCTGGAGAATGTAGTTTAGTGCTAAGAGCACTAAACTTACCTAGCATGCTTGAAGCCCTAGGTTCAATACCTACTGTCACATGGGAGGAGTGGTGATCTGTATTAGAGAGGCTGAGGCAGGAGGACTGAAAGTTCAAGACCAGTCCAGGCAAATTAGTAAGACCTTATTTAGTGATAGGACTGGGGATATTGCTCATGGTAGAGTATCTTGGGTTCAGACCTCAGTATCAAAAAACAAAGTCTAAAAATGTAGTTCTTGGGCCAGCAAGATAGTTTAGCAAACTAAGCACCTGCTTAGGTAAGCATAGGAACCAGGTTCAGTCTCCAGCACCACATGCCATGTAGGCCCTGCCCTTGGACACACTGAGGTGGTCACCAAGTCTGGGCATGGTGGCACATGTCTATAATCCCCTGTAATCCCAGCACTGGGGAGGATGAAAACTGGAGGATCACTATGAGTCCGAGCTGTATAGTGAGACCCTGTACCAAATACATTTAAATAAATAAATAAGTAAATCAATCTGGTTGTTTCCTAAAGATAGGCCTTGCTCTTGACCAGCTGACAAGACTACTGCAAGTAAACAGCCCTCTCTAGCCCAGGAGAGCTGGGATCCATGCTTTTGTCACATGGCAGTTCTCAGACTAAGCTCATGTTACTACATTTTACAGTTTAGTGAGCTTTTTTGCAGTATTGGATTTTCAGTTATTGATTGATTGATTGATTAATTGATTGATTGAGGTGGGATTTCTCTAGGTTGCCCAGCTTGGTCTTGAATTTCTAAACCTCCTGTCTCAGCCTCCCAAGGAGCTGAAGTTGCCATCATGTGCCCTGATGTCTGGCTTTTCCAGTAGTTTTTAATATGTTTACAGAGTTATGTATCCACTGTGTAATTTAAGACACTCTGATCTCAGAAAGAACCTCTCCTCATTGCCCCATTAGCCAGGGGTCAGGCAGCAGTTTCCTGCAGGAAGAAAGGTGGAACTGGCTCTGTGGGGAGTACCTTCCCTTGATGTTAGAATCCATCCATCCAGGACTCTAGCAGAGCCTACAATCACAAAGACAACCCCGAGCCCATCTAGATTTAAATGGCAAGAAAAGGAAAGTGCCCTCAACCAAGGGGAATTTTCTTTCTTGAAACATGAACAATTTTTCTACAGTGGGTTTGAGCTTTCAGACCATCCAGAAGAATTGGGGAACTTTCTTATTTCCATCTCCCTGAGATATCCCTGGGTTCTCTCCTGTCTGTCCTGCAGTGTCTGTGTCTGATGAGGCTCGAGCAGAAGTGAATGGCCTGAAGGCCTCTCGTTTCTTCAGTCTGGCTGAGCGACTGAATGTGGGTGCCTCACCTTTTATTTGGCTTTTCATCCGCCCACCTTGGTCTGTGTCTGGAAGCTGTTGCAAGGCTGTAGTCCATGAGAGTCTCAGGGCAGAGTGTCAGCTACAGAGAGTAAGTCCTGGTGAGGGGTAGCACCTACAAGGCCACCCACAGGGTCTGGGGATACATGAAAACCCTTGGGTAGACCCTTTTGAACATGTAAAGTTGGCAACCCACAGGGAAGTGGAGGTATGGAACATCAAGTGTAGATATAGGAAGGGCTTGGGGTCTAAAGTGGATGGCAGAACTTTTGGTGAATGTATTGACAGCTGGAAACTTGGGACTGAGGCTACGTTAAAGCAGCCAGAGCTAAAATCTGATATTGGGGAATATCCTGTTCATAAGGTGGGTTGGCAGGAATGGAAAAGGTACCTTTCTAACAGTTCTCTCCTAAGACTTATATTTCCTTTTCTTTTTTTTTTTTAAGACTCATAAAGCATCCATACTGCACTGCTTAGGAAGAGTACTGAATCTTTTTGAGGTTAGTGAAGCTGTTCCATGCACTTTGAATTTTTGACTGGTTTGACACATTCAGGCTGGGATCCAGGAAGTATATGAGAAGCGGCAGAATGCATCAAAGGTCAACGCAAAAGCAAAGCCCCGCCTTGAGAAGCAGTGGGGGGTTGGGCAGTGAATCCTGACTCCATCCTCACTGCCTGAGAGGGCAGGTCACTAGTGGGTTATGTGACCTTACTCTTGAAAGAATTAAATAGAACACCATGGGCAAAAGGCAAAACAGCAAATGTAGCAGGACTTGAGTGGACAGTGCTGCAGTGTGTTGGGGGAGTTGCATTATCTATTCTTGAGGTTTCAGTAAGCTTTGTGACCACAGTGAACCCCCTCTGCATTAGATTTAAGAAAGATCATAACTTCTCCAAGTATTAGGGGTCCCAAGGGACAGTGAGGAAGTAGGGGAGCCCAGAGAGTCACCAACTCCACTATGTACACTCAGGGCATTTCCTTTGGCAGTAAAAATAAAGGACAGGCCTTGAGTGACCCAGAGCTGAGCTAGGGAATCCACCAGCCAAACCCATACACAAATCTCCAGGAAAAGCAGAGCCCCTGAGGCCAGAGCTCCAAATCTGCACTCTTCTTTGGTTATCCAATGGTGTATCTTTAGAGAAGTTATTTCTACTCTGATTTAGTTAATATATCTATTATCACAGGGAGTTTGATGGCTTCTGAATGTGGAGGGGGTGAGGGAGGCTGGCAGAAGGAATTAACACTGAGTAGAAGATATAAAAACCAGCTGTGTTTGGCCTTGCTCTAGGATGAAGAGAAAAAGAAGCAGGCCCGTGACCTGTTTGAAGAATCTGCTCGTCAGGGTTGCTTAGCCAGTTCGTACCTCCTCTGGGAAAGTGACAGAAAGACAGATGTGAGTGGGCCAAGGTTTGGGGAGAGGAGGAATCATGCTGGTCACAGGCACAATTTCTAAACTGGCCTTTGGATAGGACTCCGTTGGCAAAAGGGAGGGCCCTTGCACAGCTCTGGCAGCTGTCGGGCAGCAGGCTGCTGCCAATACCCTCAGCCCACCCCCCACCATTGTTCAGAGGTAAAGGTTGGGGACCCAACGCAGTCAGGCGCCTTCTGGAGCTTGGAGAGGGGCAATTAAGAACTCCATGGGTCGGTTCTGAATTCCTTTGGAGACAACAGTACAAAGGCAACTTTTTCCTGTTCACAGATGTCAGATCCTGGACGATGCCTCCATAGCTTCCGGAAACTCAGGGACTATGCTGCGAAAGGCTGCTGGGAAGCACAGGTGACAAGGGAAACTGGTCTTTCCTTCCTACAGCTTTGGGGCAGGATGATCTGGGCTTGAAAAAGGAGACTGAGGGAGGTAGTAAGATAGGTTCAGGGCTGGAGTTGAATCTTCTTTTGTTGGAGTTGATGTCTATGTAGTTTATATTGGCCTTGAATTCCCTGTGTGGTACAAGCTGGCCTTGAAAATGTGGCAATCCTCCTGCCTCAGCCTCCCGAGTGCTGGGATTATAGGCATATGCCTGACGGGAGCTGAATCTTAAAGGAGTTTAACTCTTTACTATGCAAGGAGAAGATCCCAGAAGTGCCTTACTCATTTCTGTTCATGGTCACTGTTGCCTCTTGGCCCCCAGCCTTTTAGTTCTAAATGCTAGTGGGTTGTTTCTACTACCAGAATGTGCACTACTCACCCTAAAAACTTATTCTGTAGGTAATTTTTTTTTTCATCTTTTATTTATTTGGCACAGTTCAGACTTGTAGTGATCCTCCTGTCTCAGCCTCCCCAGCGCCAGGCATGCAACACCATGCCCAGTTTCCATGGCCTGCATGGCATGCTGTACTGGGGATTGAACCCAGGTCCTTGGGCTTGCCAGACAGGAGTTTAGACTGCCAAACTATCCCCCTAGCCCAATTTTTTTTTCTTTTTTGTCTTTTTGAGGCAAGCTCTCATGCAGTTCAGGCTGAACTCACTTTGTAGCTCAGACTGGCTTCAAACTCACAACACTCCTCCTGCTTCAGCTTCCCAAGTACTGGGATTGCAGGTGTGTGCCACTACTCCCAGCTAATAATGTTTGTCTTGACAGTGAAAGTTAAAGCTACAGAAAGCAGAGGGGCACATGAAATGCTTTAATGTTCTTGTTAGCAGCTAGCCCTGCTCAAGGTATTTAGCTAGGAAATCAAGGATTTGTTGTTGTCCTTTATCAGACCATTTCCCCTTGCACGTGCAAAGAGGTTTCAGGACAAATAAGCCTCCCTCCTCCTTGCAACACAACTCGAAGTGTGATAGAAAGTCACCTACAAAAAAAAAAAAAAAGTTGGGGCCTGTGAGATAGCTCAGTGGAATAAAGCACCTTAGGCAAGCTTAGATAAGCATAGGGACCTCAGTTCAATCCCTGGCACCACATGCTACACCAGCCCTGCCTCCAGGGTGGGCTAAGGCAGCCACCAAAAAAAGTAGTCATTTATACTCAGACTAGGGAAGAAATCATAAATCAATAAACAGCTTAGTCTGATCTGTCACAGAATGTTGTGTTCTTGTCCAGAAAGACTTAGGAGGAATACTACACTTACAAGAAGTGTACTTCTAGAAATTCAGACTAATCAATAATAGTTAAGATCCTAATAAATAAAAGCCTTGGTAGATTCGCAAAGAAGAAGAAATAAATACAGCTGATTGAAAAGCAGAACAAAGCCAGGCATGGTGATGCACATCTAAAATCCCTAGCATTCAGGTGGCTGAGGCAAAAGGATCACTGCAGATTTGAGGTCAGCTACATAGTGAGTTAAAAGCCAGCCTGAAATACATAATAAGATGTTGTCTCAAGAGAAAAGCCAGGTATGGTGGTGCATGCCTGTTATTCCAGCATTTGGGATTCTGAGACAGGATTGATTCAAGTTCGAGGTTAACCTGGGCTACAAAATAAGCTCAAAACCAGCCTGAAGTGCAAAGTAAAACCCTGTCTCAAAAAGACAAATACAAAAAAATTAAATAGCCACACTTTTAAATGAGATATTTTGGGCTGACCACATTAGCAAATTTATTTTCTTTGTTTTTGAGTGGATAGCTAATAATTTAGATATCTTTATTTTTTGAAATTTTTTAATTTTATGTTATGGCTGGCTCACCCTGCCCTCTGGGTGGGGCTAGGTCAGCATGTGGTGCCAGGGATCAAACCGTGGTCCCTGTAGTTGCCTAAGTTTGCCTAAGCAGGCACTTCAGACCACTGAGCTATCTCGCTGGCTCTAGATATTTTTAGTGGTAACAGTTTTTGCTGTTGAAGGCAAGAAAGAATGCTCCTACAGGCATTATAAAAATCAGCACAAGGCTTTCAGAAAGCACTTCAGTGGGTGTAGAAAAGCCTTAGTTCTCCTGTGGATTTACCAGGTAAGGAACTA
Source organism: Capromys pilorides (assembly GCA_004027915.1). Classification (NCBI taxonomy): domain Eukaryota; kingdom Metazoa; phylum Chordata; class Mammalia; order Rodentia; family Capromyidae; genus Capromys; species Capromys pilorides. The sequence continues at coordinate 8,801 of PVKN010021951.1, forward strand.
GATACTCTATAACATAAGCAACAAAACTACCCTTAATAGGAAAATAGGTGGTATATGATTATAAATGTTTAATATGCCTAGATGTGAGATAGGCAAAGAAAAGTGTATATATTAATGGTCCCAGATGCATGCGTGTGTGTGTGTGTGTGTGTGTGTGTGTGTGTGTATGCGTGCATGTATCATACACATACACACAAATCCCTAGTAAAATGCAGAAGGAAATTGTAAAAGTGGTTGATGGTGACCAACTGTCTTGGTGGATGCTTGGCAGGTGCGTGCCAAGTGCTGGTCTAAAGGCTGATCATGTACCATTCCATGAAAAAGAAACTGAGATGCGGAGAGGTTGTTTCCAGTTTGCCTGTCATCACAACAAGTCCAGATTTGTTCAGTTTGGTTTGGGCTTGGGTTTTCTTGTTTTGTTTTGTGAGTTTTATTTATGTATTTCGTTTTTGAGGCACGGTCTCTCAGTATAGTTGAGACTGGCTTTGAACTCACTCTATAGCCCAGGCTGGTCTCTCACAGACAGTGATCCTCTTGCCTCAGCCTCCCAAGTGCTGGCACTATAGATGTGTGCCACCATGCCTGGCCTTTTTGTTGTTGTTTTTTAGACAGGGTCTCACTACATAATTCAGGCTGGCCTTGAACTTACTTTATATCCCAGGCTGGCTTGAACTTGTGACATTCCTTTTGCCCAAGCTTCCTAAGTGCTGGGATTACAGGCATGTGCCACCATGCCCTGCTTGAGTCCAGATTTTAAAGCCAGATCATTGAGCTCTCAGCCAGCTCTTTTTGTTCTTCCTTCGTTTTGTGACACTAGGGTTCATAGCCAGTGCATAGCTTGTGTTAGGCAAGAGCTCTGCCACTAAGCTACATCCCTACTGTTCTTATTTTGAAATAGGGTCAGTTAGTTCCCCTAGGCTGGCCTCAAACTTAAGATCTTCCTGCCTCAGCTTTCCCAGGAACTGTAATGGCATGTGTCACCATACCTGGCTCCCACCCAGCTCTTTTTTACTGGTACATCCTCTCCTTGAATGTCTTACTTTCACACTAATGTTGAACAGAACCAAGTTTTTCACAATATGAATAGGAGCCCTAAATTCCCTGAGAACTTGCACCAGTGAGAGAAGGCAACTCATCTACCTTTCATCCCTTTAAAAGACCTTCACCATGTGGTATATTACTTATTCAAAAGAGAGTAACACTAAAGATTTTAGGCACACTGTTCCAGAAGGTTGAGAAAGCTTAGACAGGCAAGTGTGTACATCTGTGTTTTTTACCTGAAGAGCCTTTTCCTTGGGAAGTAAACAATCTCATGCTCATGTTGCCCTTTCTTTCTGTCCTCAGCTGGCTTTGGCCAAAGCCTATGCAAATGGAAACCAGCTTGGACTAGAAGCAAAAGCCTGCAGTGATGCAGTCTGCCAATTGTTCCAGGCCTCCCAAGCTGTCAATAAGCAGCAAATCTTCGCTGTGCAGAAGGGACTCAACGACACAATGAGGTGAGACATTGAAGAACTAGAAGATAGCTCAGCATGGTGCAAGTGCGAGGCCAGCCCTGTGCTCAGTCTCTAATACTGCAAAAAAGCCCAAGGGTCTAGAGTGGTGGCAGAACAATACCTAAGAGGGCAGTGTGATTGATATTCACTAACAATGTAGTAGGCATGCCCCATTGGTGTGTGCGTGTGTTGTGTTTCTAAAACCAGTGATGACTAAGCACTTAGGACTCTGAGGAATAAATATCCTTCCATTTAGCTGTTTTGAGCCAGAGAACCCCTGAAAGCAATCTTTCCAAAACAATGGAACTCCTACTCTCAGTTTCTGAGGGTAAAATGTACTTTTTTATGTGTGGGAATGGCATGCTGGAAATTGATCCCAGGCTTGTACAGGTTAAGTTACCACTGACCTATAACCCCAGTCCCTGCAACACTTTTTGTTACATGTCATCTTTATAAGCATCAGTATGCTTAGTAAAACTCAGTTCTGACCAGTCTAGGCTGGACCTGGGGGTACTCTGTCCCGTATAACAGCTGCCATGACACTTTGTATAATCTGCATCTTCCTGTGGGGGTTCTAAGGTTAGCAGAAAACACCATTTTACACTAACTCACAGAACATGTTAAAGGGTAAAATGGAAAATATGAATGACTTTTTAAGATTGCAAATATGTTTTGGATTTATAGTACACAGCCTCCGTCTCTGAGGAAACACTGTCTGGTAGGCACATAATAAAGTTACAGTACAAAGAGCAATAAAGCTTTGTTGTTGTTTTGTTTTTATCTTTTTAATACAGGGTCTCTGCTATGCACTTCAGGCTGGCCTAGAGCTCACGTTGTAACCTAGGTTGGTCTCGAATTTGCAACAATCCTCCTGCCTCAGCCTCCTAAATGCTGGGATTACAGGCTTGTGCCACCACACCTGGCTGTAAACATTTATTTTTTTAAAAAAATGATTGTCCCTTCCCTGAACAGTCCTGGTCTCACACACTCTCTCACACAGCTCTGCTTTCATGGTGATGCCCACACCCGGAGTGCTTTTGCAATCTGGCGTATAATTGGCATCGTCCCATCTGGCTCCCATCTGTCTCAGCTCTTCAGTTACAAGGAATAATACTTTCTAGTCTCCTTAGTCTGCAGTTTGTTCATTTTTATTTTTTTGTTTTGTTTTTCCTGATAATTGTTATTCATAGTAGGCATGGTAGCACAAATTCTCTGAGTCAGAAAGGTCACGAGTTTGAGCCAAGTTTTGGGGATTTAGTGATTTAGTGAGACCCTGTCTCAAAGTTAGAAATTTTTAAAATGGGCTGGGGATATAGCTCAGTGCAGAGGCTCTGAGCTTAATCCCCAGTTATTTATGTTTATGCAGAGGTTAAGCATAAATTTAAGCATTTTAAAATAATCTGGTTTAAAAGTCAGATTTTTGAGCTCCCTAGGTTGTTCACAGCCCTGGCAGTAACTTCACACCCAAAAATACTTGCATGCTTTTCCTCTGAGGAGTAAGTAGAGGCTTGTCTGACTCCACCCAGCCTTCTGTCACTTTTGTTGTCCCCCTCCATATCCTGCCACTTCTAAATATACTTATGTCTGGGCTGACCCTGGACCCTACTTGTGTCTCCAGCAGAGCCTTATCATCATTCTTTTCTCTGTCTGCTTTTAAGATAAGTGTCCCCTTTGTTCAGAAAGATGCTTACCATATTTGGATATCCTTGCAGCATTCACTTGGTTGTTTGTGGCCCAGATCCCTGGGATGCAGACCTATGGTGGAGAGGAACTGTGTCAATCCTCAGGCATCAGTCATATTGCTGATTGGACCAGCAGGACCCTAGTCCAGGCACTTAGTGCTTGCTGTAGTAGGATTCTGTGCTCTGTGATTTGTTTTTATTCTTATGTACTATGAATCAAATTTAGGACCTTGCACTTGCCTGGCAGGTGCTACTTGGCTCTTTGATCTTTTGAAGAGTGTTGTTATAAATGTTACAAATGAGGGGTTGAGGGGAAGTGGTGGGGGGGAATGGGGAAAAGAGGAATCAAGTTATATAGGTATAAATTCTCTGTGATTAATTTAATCATTATATATACCTAACGTGTACCAATAAAATCTGATTAGAAACTGAAAAATGAATGAATGAATGAATGAATGAATGGTCACGAGTAACCTCGGTGGTACTCTGTCCACAGGTATATTCTGGTTGACTGGCTGGTAGAAGTTGCCACCATGAAGGACTTCACGAGTCTGTGCCTTCACCTGACAGTGGAATGTGTGGACCGGTACCTGAGGAGGAGGCTGGTGCCCCGGTACAAGCTCCAGCTGCTGGGCATCGCCTGCATGGTCATCTGTACCCGGTGAGAAGCCCATTCATCCAGCCAGCAGGGCTAATGTTTGCATGTGTTCTTCCTGTGCTAGTGGCTAGTTCATAAGGAAAGTAAGTCTTAAAGGTCAGATCTGGCTCAAGGTGGAGATAGCAGAATTAAGCCTTGACATGGCCATTATGCAGGTACATATGTCTAGGCAGCTCATCTTGGCATGTGGTCTCAAAACCTAGAGCATGAAGTTACACAGGCACAGCCTGGATCATGCCTACCCTGGTTCATGAGGGTGCTGGTGCCAAGGAGGGTCACAGTTGATTGCCTTCCTCTTTTTTCGTCTTCAGAGTCTCTGCAATTGAGTTTTCTTGTTTTCTTAAACCCCACATCCCCCACCTAAACCACTATATCCACTAGAATTATGTTCCAGACCCACTAGCCTTGGCTGGGAGGCTTAGAGAGTAAGCACTAAGTAGCTTTGGCTGCACTTGGTGATGTTAACTGCAGAGATTTATTTCAGTCTTGCATAGTGGCCTAGAGACAAAGGATCTGAGGTCCCTGGGATTTTTAGAGGCCATGAAGGAACCTTGGCTGTCATCTTGCTCTCTGCCACCCCCCAGTGGCTGCCCTTGTCCCCACGATGTGCCACAGCTGCTGTGTCCACCTTCCCACACAGATGAGTCACATCGCCATGTCTAGCCAAGAGAGAAGCTATAGTCCCTTTGGGTGGCTATGTGCCAGCTCAAAACAGGGTCATAGTAACACAGAAGGAAGTGAAGAATTCAGGGTCATTGAACAGTCTGCCACACCCAGCCCCAAGCCCCTTCATATGTGCCAGGTCTTCTGGCACCATTCCAGGTGCTGTAACCCGAGATGCTGACGAACAGATTGGGCTGCTGCCTCCCTGATCTGACAACACAGTTACATCATTGCAGTCTCAGATCCAGTTCCTGGGCAACAGAGAAGCAGATTGTAACTTCTGGAAATGGTTTTAAAGGCTGAGATGTGCCAGCACTGCTCTTGGGGTAGCACTAGACCCTGTCCTCACTTGCCCCCATCCACACCTTAGACTCCAGTGTAGGGCTGTTAGCAGCCCATTCACATCCCCTCTTTTGGGCATATGTGGCTTTTGTACTGGGAGGTATATTCCTTGTCCCTTCTGTCCTGTCAGGTCAGTGACAAATATGCAAAACACTAGAAACCCAGGATAAGCAAGTAGCAAACAGACTAGCCCTGGTCCCTTCTCACCAGGGATATCATCTTCAAGGCCTCTGGAGTAGGATGTTCCATGATGGTTGGCACTGCCAGACAGTAAAGAGTGCCACCTATTTCATGGATGGATATCTAGAACTCCTGTGGCCAGCTGCCATGCCATGCACATACCTTCAGATAACCTCTAAGCACTTTCCCTCTAACTCTTAGTTCCAGTGGCTCAATTACCTTCTGAGTTTAAATTATTTATACTCTAGTTGATAGACACTGGCAAAAGATAGGCCATTCTCAGAGACTCACGCTAGAAGATAAGAAGTTCAAAGTTAGCCTGGCAATTACCAAGACCCTACCTCAAAACTTTAAAAAATTTTGGTACCAGGGATTAAGCCCAGAATCTTCACACTAAACTACATCCTCCACACCTGTTTTCTTCTTCTTTTTTTTTTTTTGAGACAGGATTTTGCTGAATCACTAGTTGTCCAGGCTACCATTCTCTTGATTTAGTCTACCAGAGTAGCCCTAATACTTTGAGAAGTTATGATCTTTTTTAAATCTAATGCAGAGGGGGTCCACTGTGGTCACAAAGCTTACTGAAACCTCAAGAATAGATAATGCAACTCCCCCAACACGCTGCAGCACTGTCTGCTCAGTTCCTGCTACATTTGCTGTTTTGCCTTTTGCCCACGGTGTCCCATTTAATTCTCACAACTATTCAAGAGTAAGGTCACATAACCCACCAGTGACCTGCCTTGTCTGGTAGACTCTGTAGTAAATTAAGGAGCCAGTTGCAGACATGAGCTGCTACTCCTGGCATCAAGATAAAAAAACATTTTTTAAAGGACTGGGGATGTATCTCAGTCATAGAGTACTTGCCTAACATTTATAATGCCCTAGTGTATTCAATCCCTAGTACTTCACACAAAAAAATTAAGGTATAGTGTAAGAGTACCATTTAGTAGTACAGCATTTGCCTAGTATATACAAGGTCCTAGGTTTAATTTTCCCCATAGCACCAAAAAAAAAAAAAAAAAAAAAAAAAAGCCAGGTGTGATGGCACATGTCTGTAGTCCCAGCATTTGGGAAGCTGAGGCAGGAGGGTCACTGTGAGTTCAAGGCCAGTATGCATGACATAGTGAGGCCCTGTATCTATCTATCTTTCTTTCTTTCTTTTATTACTTTTAATAAGAAATAACATTGAGATAGTTTCAAAGCACACTAGGACAGCCACAATAATTGATGCAATGCATATTGTTGTCTTCATAGTAGTTGTTCAGAGTACAAGGTGCAGACATGATAACTTTTCTAAACACTATTGGTATAAATATTTCTTCTCATTGAACTAAGAGAAAGTAGTTGTATACATAGACAAGGCCCCATTTCAAAAACAAAAAGAAAGAAAAAAGGCAAATCCTTATCTCTAAGATCATTAAGAAAACTGATTGGTAGAGTCGCTCTTTTGCAGAGATAGCCGTGTCTGAACGATAGCCCTTCCTCTCTCTGCCTCTACTTCCAGGTGCAAATCCCTTCTTTTTTC